>OZ035881.1:119169058-119202959 GCA_964034835.1 Muscina levida | reverse complement strand
CAAGCTCAAAACGAAGAGTATATACAGTTTGTTATTTTATTAGCAACGCCCATAATATATCGTTCCCTTAGTATAACAATAGCATATGTGCTCATAGGATATTAATATTTTATTGCATATTTAGAATCTCCACGATTGATTCTATGTCTGGTCAAAATTTCGTCAAAATCTATTTCCACAAAGTGCGTCAAATGGTCATTGGAAAAAATAGTGTATAATTTCTTCTTCGAAAATTTCATAGACATCCGATTTGACGAAAACTTTAAACTCAATTTTCTCAAAACATCAAAAAATTTATAGGCTATTTAAATAGTAAGGGGACGATATGATCAACGTCGAATTCGATTTAAATATGTCCGTCCGTCGCTCTGTCCCCGCGATTACAGTCGTAGTTAAATAGCTATAAGGCTGAAATTTGATTAGTTCTTTGATGAGCAATATCGGACAGTACTCCCACCTTCCATACTATCTATAAACAATTATAAGTCCATTTAATTTAAGTAGTTTATCTTCTCAAATACTAACAGAACCGATTCATATGCCTGTGTTATTTCTTAAAATTTAGCGCCTTACATCAAGACAAATAGAACTAGTACCTCACAGTAAATCTATCTATCTTCTTCTTCTATATATATAAAACAGAATGTGTGTATGTATGTAACGTATGGACTCGAAAACGGCTGAACCGATTTTGATGAAATTTTCAGGGAATCTTCCGAATAACCCCGCGAGTAACATAGGCTACACATTGTTTGGATTTTTCTACATTTAGAGGGTGAAAATGGCAATATTCGATAACACAAGGTATTCCGCGCTTACAAGAAGTTAAAAATAATATATTATCAATCGATGATAAACAACTTTGTGTACTCTTTTAAGATACCTGCGTACGTCCATGGGAAAACCTTTGAAAAAATTCTTTAAATAACTCTCTGTATTCCAATATAACGGGACATCCAATATAACGGGACATTCAAATAAACTTTGTTTTCTTTTATATATATAGATTAAAATGCCACCGCAACACGGAAACAAAGAGAAAGAAGAGCCGCTGAATCAGCTGAGGAACGCGAATCACGTCTTCAGGAAAATCGCGAAAGGGCATCTACGTCTAGAGCCGCAGAAACGGAAAGAGAACGCGAATCACGGCTTCAGCAAATGCGTGACAGTGCATCTTCATCTAGAGCTGCTGAGACACCCCAACAGCATCTCGACAGACTTTCTGCCAATCGCTCCCGAATGGCTCGATCAAGTGAAAGAATCGATTTAAAGTTGGCGGCATTTTACTACAATAGGGACGATGACTACCGCAATCACAAGGACGTAGTGATTGGCGCAATGGATAAAGTTTGTTACAGTGTCGTGCATTGATGTTCGCAAAGGAATCCCCGTAAAGTTGTTTTGCCTCCAATGATTGAGCCGCCTGAACCCCTACAAAGTTACATTTCTGGCGCCAATCCGATTTCCAAGCACTTCCTTCAAAACATCAGAAAGTACAACTCATGCTTTCAAATGACGTCCTTCGGAGCAACTAATGTCATCAACAAACGCCGGTTACATGCCCACCTTCAAAGTGCAAGGCCAAATGTACCACAGAATTGGATCTTTGCTCCCACTTCCCAATGATGATGCCAAGTTCCTCCAAAATTTATTTCACTGGCAATGAAGCTACAGAGGTTGAACAGCGTTGCGCAATCAGTACTGAAGTTAGGCGGGAAATCGTTTCGAGTCTTCAAGCTATGTTACACGAACACAATAGCCTCATCCGTCTATTCAAAACAGCCCTAGACCAGATGCCGGCAGATGATTATACGGTTGTGATAAGAGCTGACAAGACACCGGCTGGTGACCATGATCGGCGCTTCAATGCACCGGTGATAGGTGACATCGCAGTTGTTATGGTCGGCACAGACTTCGAACGACGCGATATGATCATCCATCGCCGGAATGCAAGTGTTCAACGCATTGCGGAAAGGCATCGATCGTATGATGCACTACAATATCCCGTGCTTTTTCCTCGGGGTGCGGATGGGTATCATTTCAACGTAATGCAGATGAACCCTAACTCAAATGGAGAGTCGACAAAAAAAAGTTTCCTGTATGGACTTTTATGCCTATCGCCTTATCATCAGGCCAAATGAATGTAATCATTTGTTGAAATGTCGTGAAGTCTTCCATCAATTCATTGTCGACATGTACGCGAAAATTGAAAGTGAACGTCTGCTCTTCATTCGGTTGAATCAGCAAAAGCTTCGCGTCGAAGAATATGTCCACTTGCGTGATGCGATCGCCAATGATGGAAACGCTGCGAATATCGGCCAAATGGTGATCTTGCCAGCGACATATACAGGCAGTCCGTGACACATGCACCAGTACGCTCAGGATGCTATGACATACGTGCGCAAGTATGGGCGGCCAGACCTCTTCATCACTTTCACATGCAATCCAGCATGGAAAGACATCACAGACCTTTTATTTACCGGCCAAAGTTCAACACATAGACACGATATCCTCGCCCGAGTATTCAAACAAAAATTGGTAAGGCTGATGGATGTCATCACCAAAAATCACATATTTGGCGAAACTCAGTGCTGGATGTACTCGGTTGAATGGCAGAAGCGAGGCCTGCCACACGCCCATATTTTAGTCTGGCTAAAACAAAAAATCATGCCCACGCAAATTGATGACGTGATTTCCGCAGAACTCCCGAATCCCACAGCAGATCCGGTTTTATTTGAATCAATCAGAAAACACATGATACACGGGCCTTGCGGTGAACTGAACACAAATTCACCATGCATGAAAGAAGGCAAGTGTACAAAGCGATATCCACGCGAGCTGCTTCAAGAAACTCAAACAGGAGGCGATGGATATCCTTTGTATAGGCGAAGATAGGTGGATGACGGTGGATATACAACTACAATTAAAATGCGCAATGTAGATGTTGACGTCGATAACAGATGGATCGTGCCCTACTCACCGCTCCTTTCAAAGCCACAGTGGTATGGCCTGATCAGGTGGGATAACACTGGCTTTAGTCTTTCATATAGCACACTCGACAGGACCCTTATATGCGATAGGTAAATGGCTAATTCTCCTGTAGTTCGAACACATACTTGAATTACCTTTCTCGTTAAGCCAAACCGTGCGTAGGAGCTCGTTATCAGCACCTCTCGACTAGACTTGAAAAGCTCTGCCAGAAGTCCGTCGGCAACGGCTGCATTATTTATTTTCAAATTCGCTGCCACGTCGCACAGTGTAACGTGCGTGGCTAAACTAGAAAAAAGTTAATGTCTGAAATGAAACAAATTTAAATGAAGATTTATTTAAAAATGTTTCATGAGAACACTCTTAATTTTTTATTCAAAAATATCTACATTTCCATATAGAACGGTAAATTGTGCTCAGCAATCAAATTTCATTCAAATAAGTTAATTTTTGACGGAAATATTTAAAAAAAGTTTTACTATATATTGGAGGGGCGTATCATAACTAAGAATGGTAAGTTATTCTCAGCAACCAAATTTCATTAAAACCAGTTAATATTTGACGCAAATATCTCAAAAAAATATTTTAGTGGTTGTATAAAATTTCGTTGCTCTAAAACGACTCCTTCCATTTTTGGCCAACGAATGAATGAAGACGTTACACTGTGCGTCGTTTTACTGTCTTCTTATACCGTTCACTAATAGCCTGCGTTACAGTTTGTCTGGTTTGTCAGAGCGCCGTTTTTCATATCCATGTTGCTGCGGCGGTTACTATAAAATGCGCTATATGGTGCCACCGTGTATCAGTAATACAGGCGTTGTGTCGCAGTAATTGAAATATGCAGTGGCTATCTCTGGAGTATGCAGCCTCGAGTTGACCAACTTCATTTGTGATTAGCTGCAATCAGGTAATGATCCGAGCCAATATTAGCACCACCGATCGAGCGTACGTCCATGATACTAGATGCCAGCCACCCATCGATTACCACATGATCAATTTGATTTTTGACATTTTGATTTGGGGATAGCCAAGTTGGCATCCACATCTTTATGCATAAATCTGGTTCCCATCACTACATGTTCCAGCCTAAACCTGTTGTCTGACGTGTCAGTATGCAGGCTGCTTCTACCGATCGATGGACCAAGGACATCTGCACTATTTTTGCATTAAAATATTCCAGGACAATTTAAATCTCATGGCCAGGGCGTATATTTCCTCTAGGCACTCGTTGAATACATCTTTAATCTCATCTATGTAATCTCGCTATGTAGAAATTTTCCGCCCGGAAGCAGATTGTGGCTATACGACCACAGGATTGAACTGCGAGACAAGATGTCTAAGTCTGCGGCCAATTACAAATCCACATTCAAATTCGTACTTTTAGTATGGTAGCTGTGCCTTACGGATATTTACAAATTCTCTATAGAGAGTTTAGACATTCCAGGTGCATATCCTTAAATCATGGTCCTTATAACGTTTGCAAGAGTTGCCAGTCTTTTGGTGGTTCCTTTTGAAACATTTAATTCGAATTTTCTTGGCCAGTATAGGAACTGAAGGTGAGTGGCTGGTCCAACCATCAGGGTTCGTCGATTACGATCTGCAGTTGCTAGTGATAAAAAAGTATCATGAAAAAACTTTACCCAGTTGTGATCACTTGGAATTTTAGATCGGCTTTAGATGCAAGTTTCACTTTACATCCTCAACGGTATCCCCTTTAAAAAAGCCATCTTAATGTTTACTAAATTTATCAAATGTGTCATTTGTATGGCGTACTAGTTTTGTGTGATATTTTAAGGATGTAACCTTCTTTAATTTTCTTAACAATTCTTTCCAAATTTTAACATGTCATGTCGAAGTACTTAAGTGAATAAATTTTGTATTTTATATAGATGACTAAACATTTTTTATGATGTAGTTTCTATGGCTGATTGCACATTAAAACCAGTAAGATTTTCTTAGTTGGGCAACCCGACTTACATTTACCCTCATCCTCATTAAAAGATAAAATTTTCTATTATGTTGCTATTATTACTCCATTTCTAAGTGTGGTACTTTTGTACGAGAGGTACCGAAAGGGGTGTGTCTAGACTTCCAGTTATTTTTCCCAAATCTTTTTCTTTAGTTTTACGAAATACAGAATTTGGATACGACCGCGTTTGGTTTATTAATGTTATAACTTGTTTTCTAAAGTGGGCGTAATGGTACATTTGTATGGGAGGTACCATAAGGGGCATGGCTATAAAAAAAACTTAAAGAAAAACACCCCATAAATAAGGGTATATGATAGCTTCTCGCGTTGTTGCGAATTAACCTGCTTACTATTTTAGATTCACCACAAACGGCACCTACTTGTTTATCGACGAATGAGAACGTCTATGTTTGAGAAGCTTCTACTAGACATGCCGAATGACTCGACACTTATACTGCGAAGTTGCTGTCGACAACATAGAGGGCCGGAAATTAAAGAATAATGTATCTGACTAGAGACGGGAATCGTTTTCACCACTATGCCACGACCGGTCCCGTATGACATGCTTAAGGATTATGAATGGTCCCTTTAAACTTTAATTTCGAACGTCAGCCTTTTGAGAAGTTTTCATCCCAACAAACATCGATTAACTTGACTAAAGTTAGTTTATGTCTAAAACATCGAGTAGCCTGCCGTTAAAATATTCGTATATGGATTTGTCCAGACTCAAGACCACAAATCCTTGCATGGCATTGCCGTGTTTTAAACATATTCCAGCGGTCGTTTTGACGTATGACTTTATATTTACTACATATGGCCTCTCAATTCACAAATGTATATCAATGTTTATTACTCAATCATCAAATTTGTAACAAACTTAGATTAAACTATTGGGACTGTTTTTCGTTAGTTTTAAGAATCTATCATTTAAACGGCAACAATCTTTTGTCAAAACAACAAAGAAATAATGCAGAACATAAGTATGGCAAACTATTACAAGGTTTAAGTGGAACATGAGTAAAAAATAAAATGTGTTCATTACATTCGAGTATACAATTGAAAAAGAAATTTACATATATGCGATAACAATACAAGTGGAAATAATAAAAATGACGTTGTCTGCACTTTAAAACAATAACATAAAACGGAAAGTTTATTGTATGGCATTTTAACAAAATTAAAAAGGAAATGTTGTAAGTTATGAAATTGCCAAAGGGGGGACAATTTTGGTGACACAAAAAGTATAACAAATGGGGGGCTGAAGAAATTATTAAGGAATAGATGCATAAAAATAATTTGTGGGTAACTTGTTAAATGAATTTCAGATATGTACAAAATTTAACGGGTTTATTACGACACTGACTTATAAAGCTTAGACTGTAAAAACTAGGGGTAAGATTGTATATATATGGCACTGACAGACACTGGCAGTATTTT
Source organism: Muscina levida (assembly GCA_964034835.1). NCBI lineage: Eukaryota > Metazoa > Arthropoda > Insecta > Diptera > Muscidae > Muscina > Muscina levida. The sequence continues at coordinate 119,196,565 of OZ035881.1, read as the reverse complement.
CTTAGTAAATTTTATCATGGTTTTAGACTAAATAGCAATCAGAAATTGAACAAATTTACTATTTGCTATAGAATCAAATGTTTTTATATAATTATACTTATTGACATCGGCACTTATTTAATAACATAGGTGGCAGTAGACTTGAGCTTTCGATCGATTTTTATATACGGAAAATTTTCTGGTAATTACCAACAGATCATAGCCATTGCTTTGTAGCATTATTAGTCCAACAATTCCAATTCCAATTCCAACAAAAATAAAATAAATACAATATTTTGCAATCTTAAAAGTTACCTTTATTGTACTACTACTGAAAGAAATTTCGCATGTGTCATATATACTTCCTCATTCAGTTTTTTAGAATGTAATATTGTTGACTTCCTAGACAACCTTATACACATAATTTAATCAACCCTTAGTATATCGCATTCTTCAGTTAAGAAATTGCGTGCTATTAAAGATTTTGTTTCATATATTATATATATTTATGAAGTATTTTAATTTGACCGACATAGCTAAAATGAAAACGTTCACATAATGACAATAAAAAACAAAAGAATAGCCAAACAAACCGTTTTTGTTTTTTTTTTTGCTTTTGCTGCTGTTATCAACAACAAATAAACGCTTTATTATGTGCATTTAAGTATTATTGTTGTTATATCGTGTTGTCTACGTCTAAGTGCGTGTGAATCTGCCAGGTCGTCCGCCGGCCTTGTGTGTCGCCTCATTGTGCATTGGTGCTTTGCAAGCAATCGCTTGTGTGCGTGCGTGTTATGCATATCCCTGTGTTTCTGTATCATCTACAACTATAACAACAACAACAGAAAAAATAGTAAAAGGCACAAAAAAGTATCATGACAACTTTGAAATGTCTATTTAAGGCAATAATTTACGAAATACAACTAGTTATATTTATTATATTAACAATGTACAACTAGTTTTAAATAGCAATAGGGGTAAATGGCGCGGCATGCATACAGCGTGCATTGCGAATAGAACACGCACACTCGTTGAAATCGTTTTACACCACGGAAAAATGGTCTAGGTAATTTCAAGCTACGACAGACTATTTTGCCATTTAAATGTGTTTATGTTAGAAGTTTTTTACATATCCTGATGAAATTGAAAAAAGGAAGGCAATATAACGATCAGTAACGTATATGTTATGGTTGATAATATATTAACTTAAAATTCGTTTAAGGGTTATTTAACAAGAATGTAATTGTTTAATTTCCAAGCCAACCGAACATAATGCCAAAACATAGCACCCCTTACCGTGCAAATACTACTACTACAGCTGTAATATAATACAGATCAATATAACTTAACTTGAACATGTTTTGTATGATTCTACCTAAGGAACAAGTGGCGAATAGCAAATTGATGAAAGGTTCGTCTCAAGCGATATGGACTTGCATCACCATCTAGTTGCAGCCAAGGTATGCCCTATATTAAACAGTGATAAAAACACTCGAAACTAAACGCAATGGAAGCTTTACATCGCACAGCTGCGTGCCATTGAGATAGCCAACGCCTATTAGGTATTTCCAAAATTTTGGACTCAGTCTGGACTTTGAAACAAACACATGAAAAACCCATAAAATTATCCTTTTTTGTTAGAATAGTATGATTTGATTCCCGGCTCCAGTCATCTACATTATTCTTTCATTGCCGAACCACTAGATGTTGTCGAAAGCAACTTCGCAGTATAAGTATCAAGTTAATCGGCATGTCTAGTTAAAAGCTTCTCAAACAGCGACGTTCGCATTCGTCGATAAACAGGAAGGTGCCATTAGTTGAGAAACTCTAAAGAGGAAGCGAGTTAATTGACAATATGGCGAGAAGCTGTCCCATACCTCATTCATGGGGTGTAAAGGGAAGTTAAGTAAGTTTTAGTATGATAATTTCACTACTAAAAGCCAACATTTTCTGAACCCATGGATAGCCCTCTTAAATTTCGCGCATCTTGTAAAGAATAGTAAGCGCAATTTTTAAAATTAAATGAAATTAAAATGAAGAAAATCGAATGATGTCGTTTTGATGTCGTTGAGCCACAAGGACATTTAATTTGTATCCTTCATTACTAAAGAGGAGGTGGAATTCTATCAGGCGATACTATTGTCGTCTTAATTCGACATAAACTCATTTATGTTGCAACCAATTTAAGACACCTATAAAGCATAAGCCGTGAAGAGAATCCAGGTTCGAAAAAGAAAGTCTTGGCTTGTTTCAGCAAAAGAATACTGCATACAAGACACCAAAATGGTAACACGTGGTATTGATGTAAGGAGAAGAGTAGAAAGAAACTCGAAAAGCATCTTAAAACAGAAAAAACGTATATGGAGAAGAAAATAAAGTCAACCTATCGAAAAGTACAGGGATAGAGGTGACAGATTGAAATTTGGTCACGGACACGCAGAGTGTGCTTCAAATATGAATGAAACATTTTCGTACCCTGTTCATCCCCGAAGGCAGCATCTTGGATTTCTGTCGGTGCCACCCCCCAGAATTGCAGATTTTAGGATAGACAAAGTTTGAACACGATTGGAGTATACTAACCCATGTCTCTTTAGGCTTAAAGTTGTAAAGCTCCTACAGCAAAGTTTGGGGGACATAACCTAAGAACTACCAGTCCAATTTTGAGGTAACAAAAATTAAGGAATTAAAATTTCTTTAATCTGTTCATATATCATTTCTGTGCAGAAGTAGTTTCGAAGTTTTAAATAAATTTATGAAAAAAAAATACAAAATTTGCCTAAGAATCTAAAAAAAAAATACAATATTTGCCTAAGAATCTAAATCTATATAAATAAAAGTGAACATTTGTTTCTACGTATGACCGCTATAGACTTCAAAACCATCCAACCAATGTGTAACATACCGGTATCGTTAGAAAGGCAATCTTCTTCAGGCAATCTTCAATTTAAACATTGCATTAGACACATTTGGTCCATTTAATGAGCCAATTTTCGATTTTTCCCATACAAAAATTATCCACATTTTAAAATTGTGAAGATTTAAATATTGAAATATTTAATAGGCTCTGACAAATACTTTATTTATGTTTGTACATATATTAGAGCGACTCATTTTGTATGAGGCCAAAAAAAGTTTCTTCTGTCCACCCCCCAAAATTTACCTTGGCGTGTTTTATGATGAATCTCAAAAAATTTCGTGCCTAGGATTAAGATCCGTTTTTTGAGTTTTTCAGAGATTTTTGATAGTTATCTAAAGACAATATGTGCAACATTAGTATCATAGGAAAGAGTTTTTAAAGACGCATTCAACGGTATGAAATACTTGGCCACAAATCTCCTGGCAAGTCCTTTTTCAGCGATATTCTGCAAAAAAATACGGATTTTTAAGTATTTAGTAGCGGCATTTTTCTGAACTAAATGCTATTTAATTCGCGAGAAACGAAACTCATATTTAGACAAGGCATATTTTTTGTTAATTACACTATGGCACAAGAAAACCAATTGTATTTACTTGAAGAATTATTAAGTTGACGATATAGGTTATGCGGTGAAGATCAGAAGTCTGTATTAAAGATGTACAGTATACACTAAAATAAAGATGTTAGGGAAAAAATCTGAAACACGTGTTTACTTAAATCGAATAAGGATAAATATATGTCAATCTGACGTTTTATTCAGAAAAATGTCGCTACTAAAAACTTAAAAATCCATATTTGTGCAGCATTTTCCTGAAAAAAGGACTTGCTAAGGACATTTGTGGGCATGTTTTTCATACCATTGGATGCGTCTTTAAAAACTCTTTCCTATGATACTAATATTGCGCATACAGTCTTTAACGAAATATCAAAAATCTTTGAAACACTCAAAAAAAGAAAATTTTTAAAAACCGTCCAGCTCACTGGATCTTAATCCTAGCCACGAAATTTTTAGGGGTTCATCATAAATAAAGCCAAGGTACATTTTAAGGGGTGGAACAAAGATACTTTATTTGGTGAGTCGGTCTAATGTGGATAAATTTTGAAAGTTATAGGATGGTACAGCATTCAACCGATGTTCTTCAGGTGTGGTCCACCCTTTCCACACCATTACCAGAAATGGTAATACAATAAGTGACTTTAAATTAGGAGTGGACGGAATATAATTAGGTCAAAAACAGTCGTGCTTTGATTATTAGGCGTGACCCCGACCATAGGAGATACTTTGTTAAAGTGCGGTATCCGAAGAACAGGATCGTTAGGCGTGGCCCTGCCCGTTAAACGTAATTTGTTATAATGTGATGTCTGAAGAACTATTTTGCGAATGACCATGAAATTTGGTGTAGATTCAATTAAGATAAGTATACGTATTTTAAAGGAAAAAAGAGGCATTTAAAATAGGGTGTGCAATAAACACGAATATGCGTGATCAAGCTCAAAATGGGTTGCCCTGCCCAATTCTGTCATACAAACGCAAAGATGGAGGACTATAGCACCATTCGACTTGATATTTGATATGGCTTTATTTGAGACCTGTATTGTATGTAAAATCAAATACAGGTAGAGCATTGGATTCCTTCGGTTTTGATATAGTTGATTTTGGACGTCGCAGAGTAGCGCAATAAATTGCAATTATCTGAAAACCCCACATATTAAAAATCGTTGGAACCCATTGATCGCGCATTACAGGATTTAAGAAGCAATACATGATTGAGATATCCTTCTTAAATTAAATTTAACCAGAAAATATAAGGAAATCGATGTATTGCTACTATGTATTTCAATAATACCGACACCGTTTGCCGTTTGATTTCAAAAGATTACAGTTTCCATTTCAGTTCAGCTGAAGGGCATGTTAACGTGTAGAAAGTCCCACTGATTAACATATGTACACACCTTTGGTTCTCCTACAGACGTTTTATTAAAAGCTTTGTAATAAATTTCTGTCGTTACAAAAATATTATCCTTTATCATCATATTATCCTTTATTATCAAAAGTTGTTGTTTAACTTCGATGAGAATATCATTACACCCAAAAAACTAACATTGAAGTCAATACTTCTTTAGGCAGGACGAAGTCTGCCCGGTCAGCCAGTGTTTTTATATTTAAAAATAATAAAAAATCCAATCCGCAAAAAAGTGTAAAATCTTACTATTGTCACGTAATACCACATAACCTATATACAAAATGAGACATAGGTCATGAAAATCGATAAACGCGTCTCGCTTTTATTCGAAATTAAGTGGTTATCTTATTTTGAAAAAAAATTTTGATTTTTTGTACAAATATGTACAAAATTCGTTGGAAAAAACGTTGATGACTTTGTATAACTCTTAGAATTAATAAAATTAAGAAATAACCAACTTAAAAAAAAAACTTAATTTCCCTTTGCACCCCATGAATGAGGTATGGGATAGCTTCTCGCGTTGTTGTGAATTAACACGCTTTCTATTTTTAGATTCACAACTAACGGCACCTACTTATTTATCGACGAATGCGAACGTCACTGTTTTGAGAAGCTCTTACTAGACACGACGATTGAATCGACGCTTAATACTGCGAAGTTGCTGTCAATCAACATTCGAGGGGAGCCGACAATGAAAGAAAATTTTATTTATTTTTTTTCTTTTAAGATGACTGGAGCCAGGTTTGAACCTGCGATCTCCCGCATGGTAGTCGCGTGTTCTAACCACTATGCCACGGCCGGTCCCAAGAAATAACCAACATGTTATTTAATTTTTATGATTGCGGAAGCTATATCGCACAGTGTTGTGTTTTCATACAAACTAAGGCCAAAAATGAAAGGAGATACCATAAAAGCAGGAAAATTAATAGACATCGGCCCAAGGACATATATCCCATATATCCTGAAATGGAAAAAAAATTAAATTTCCAAAAATTTAAGTTTAGCTCAATTTGTCTCTGATATATAGGACTCACAACTGTGTTGAAATATATCAAATTATATCGAAGGACACTCCCAACTCCTATATATCCTAAAAGGGAAAATACTTATATTTTCAAACATTGTTGTTAGTATTGAACCAAATTTAGCCCGATTTATCTTTGATATATTACTGAATTATATCAAGTTATCTCAAAGGCCACGCCCACCTCCCTTATATCCTGAATTGAGAAACTTAAATTTTCCAACACTCACTTAATTGTAAATAAAAGCGAAACACGATGATCGATTTTCACGATTCATGTCTCATTTTGTTTGTATGTTTTGTCGAATTGCGCGAAAGTAGGAAGTTGACACTTTTTCTCGTTTTATTGGAATGGATCAGTTTAAGGAGCTTTTATCTTAACTTTGTATGACGAAGTATCTACGGAGTGCAATAGCCCGGGGCGCTCGGAATCCTTTTCTTGTTTCGGGAACTGATAAAGATTCTGTTTTTATTGCCGAGTAAGAAGAAGTAAACTTTTAATACATGCGAATATACATTTTATCAAAAAGGACTCAAAAGTTTGTCATTTAAGAAGTCCTTGTAAAGGAATTGTCAAAACTTGATATGAAAAGTAATGTAATAGAATAGATATGTTAGATCCCAGGTGTCTTTAATCGAATCTAGTTGCAGTTATTTTTGAAACGATTACAAGGGTTTGGCCTTACCAAAATAATTTTGTTGGACAAATTATATCTTTTGAGAGCACTCGAATTAGGTCCTATTCTTACTAATTTTCCGAATGGTAACACTCCTGCCAAACGGGATGAGTGCAACAAAATTACACTGTTTAAGTTTATCTTTATTTACAACTACGTGTTGAAGAGAGCTCTAGAAATTATTTCAAGTATTTAAACATGTGCGAAATCGTCAGCAAGTGCTCTTCAGCTGCTAGGAGTTATTAAAATATTAAATTTCCATACTTCGCTTCAAGTTTTTCATTTATGAAAATCAACCCAACTATATACCTGCACACGGGCCTGAACGATTAGATTATCTCTGTATGTCTTGCTGCTTTACTTGACAACACGATAACACGATAATCTTTCACTGATCCAATTGGGCGGTATCAATATTTTCTCATATATTTGTACAAGATTGTAAATAAAGGAAAGACCCCACATTTCTTGAATCTCCAAAACATATATACCAGATACAATTACAGTTTTTTTGCAAAAGTAATATTTTAAGTTTTTCTTGATGTTAACAATACTATTAACGGAAAAGTCTTTTCCAAAATAAAAGAAATAGGGTCAAATTTTTGAGTACAGACTTGTCATATTATTCATCAATGATATGAAATAAATACTATATTCGAGTGTATATTTCGCAACGCAACTAATTCTACAACCTTAATTTGTAGTCAGTTTTTGCACAGTCCGTTTTTGCCCCTTAATTATGTAAACGCAAAATTTATGACTTCATTTACACAATAATCTCAATGGGAATACATGAAAATGAGGTAACTAAAAATGACACAGGATGCAGTAGTGGCAGCCGCAACCAACACATTTAATTAAAGCATTATTAAAAATGGACTCTAGTCTGAAATACAATACACAAAAGTAAATAATTCAAAGGGTCATAGCAATAATATCATATTACAAAAGCCAGCACACACATACCAGATAATTCGTATTGTGATAGGGGAATATTCGATAGTTTGCTAATGATTAAAAGGTAGAACAATTATTGACTAATGTAGGCAGTTAGTTAAAGTAAAACAACGTTGTTGTAGTTTCGAGTAAAGATATGGCAATTTAAATGGTTTCACCAAATCTGTTAAGGACCTAAGAAAGTTACTAATGAAAGAACTGGAAATTTACTGTTAGGTTAATCGAATGTACATTTCAGCCAGGTTATCATACAAGTTATCAAATGTTCACCTACATGGCATGCTGATATAGTTCACTTTTTCTCCAATTGTTTTTTTTTAAGCTTCAATAATATTCCTCCATGATCGTGTTATACTCTACTCCCGCCACTATGAAACTGAATTTACGTGAAAACATTGTGTCCACTAACAACAAATAACACAAACATAAACAAACGGAAACAGAAAAAGACAACAGCAACAATAATGTCAGAACTAGACAGAAGAACAAGGGATAAAATGCATAGCAATTTTCGATATGACCTCTTTTTAAAACAAACAAAAAAAGAGAAGAACACAAAACAACTGTATATTTTATATCAATCATTGAGCAAATACAATTGCATGCCACACATATCCATACATACAGTCAAAGGAACATATTCAATGTAGACATTGCACACACACACACACCACAAACACAATGCAAATGTACAAATGTAAATACGCAGCCAGACATAAGGGAATTGTTCTCAGTCATATGCGAAATGCAAACAATATTACACAGTGGGATGAAATACATAGGTTATTAAAAGTACTGGATATTTGATAAGAACAATGATAGGTTGGTCATATCCGTAACAGAAATAATACCTATTTACTAACATCTCTTCTTCTTTAATGGCAGCAACAACATAAATTTATCCATCAGTAGCCGCACGTAGAAAAGTATTGCAAGCGCTTCAGACTTTTGCGCTCCGTAGATAGTTCGTCACACCAAGCTTAGTTAACAGCTCTTTTACCTGGTCCATCCATCGGAGTTTTGGTCACCCCCTCCTGCGCCGCACATCGAGTTAATTGACGAAAATCTTTGGAGCTGGAACGTTTTCATCCATTCAAACAACGAGCCCAAGCCAGCGCATTTGGAATATTTCGATGCGCTTGACTACATCGATATCGTTGTACAGGTCGTGGTTCATTCGACGACAATACTCGCCATTAACGATGATGGGTCCAAATATTTTGCGAAGTATTTTTCTCTCGAAGATTCCCATAATAGATTAATCCGCTTGTGTCATTACCGAGGATTCTGCGCTGTAGAGCAAGACAGGTAGGATCTGAATCTGGTAGAGTTGAATCTTTGATCTTCGAGAGAGCGCTTTGTCATTAAATCGCTTGCTTAACGCGTAGTAGCAGCGGTCTGCGATTGATTTTCAGGCTGACATTATTATTATTGTTTATGGCGGAGCCAAGATAGACAAAATCATCTTCAAACATCTTCACTTCCAAGTTGTCACCGGTCACGCAGCGTCCCAGACTTTGTTTGTTGAAACAAATAACTTGGTTTTGTCCTCGTTTATCACCAGACCCACTTCTGCCGACTGCTTCTTAATGTTCCAAGTTGTCACCGGTCACGCAGCGTCCCAGACTTTGTTTGTTGAAACAAATAACTTGGTTTTGTCCTCGTTTATCACCAGACCCACTTCTGCCGACTGCTTCTTAATGCTCGAAAAGACCGCAGTAACATTAAGCTGTCCTCGGCCAATGATATCTATATCATCGGCATACGCGAGCAACATGTGGCTTTTGTTAAAGATGGTGCCAGTCGTGATTACTACTGCCTTCCGCATGACCATCTCCATTATGATATTAAAGAGATCGCATATCAGACTATCGCCATACCTAAAGCCTCGCTTGGTAGAAAATGTACGGATTTCCAGTGGCATTGCCCGGGGAATACTTGATCCCTCGGACGTTGTAAGCTGCTGGGGAACCTCTAAAGAGAGCTTTTGGTTATTCCCAAATAAATAACAATCAGAAAGACTCAAATTAGAAAATTTCCCATTTATTAGCTTGAAAATATATATATCCCGATGTAGTTTAACTTTTATTTCTAATATATGATAAAGTTTGATTTGCTCTTGCATTATGTCTATGATGCCTCCTGCCTTACCCATCCAGAGCTGAATTTTGCGGGGATTGCTGTGCAAACTGTTAAATCGGGATATTTTGCCTACCACTTATTACCCACTGTTCTGGCGACACTATTCAATAGTTGCACACACACACATCGATGACATGCATATTTTCGACCTGCTACAAATATAAGGATATATGAAATATAGACGATTTATCAAAAGTGAAACAAAACGAAATGTAAGAAAAACACCAGTACCAAAGTAGATAAACTAAAAACAACAACAAAGGTATAACGAAAGACGACGTCAACGATGACAATCAAACCAACTCTCAAAGATTGTGAAAGAACAGCCATCAAAGCAGGACGAAAAAACCCTCAGACATACCCACATAGAGGCTGGTAGCTTCGTTCATGCTGCTGCTGGTATCGGATTACAAAACAAATTCTTACTTCCTCAATCTTTGGCTCTTACAGATGACTTAAGAGCAAATGTACAAATGTGGTGGGACGTAACGAACAAAAAAAAAAACAAATACAAGTACTACTACTTGCAAGTATTTGAATTGAATACTCATAGTTTTGGTTTAGTTTCGACATTTTTTTTACGGTCTCGTTTTTTTGGTTTATAAACATCTCTGTATAGAGGTTACAGTATATCACGAATGATGTTTGCTGGAATAACACAAAAATAAAACCAAAAAAATAATAACAGTAATGAAGTATGGGTGAATGAATGGCATAGATTGCAAAAGCAAGTTTTGTTACATTTTATGTGTTGTTTACCCAAACTTTATGGATGATAAAGCAAATTCAATATAGAAATACACTAGGGCAATGAGCAGTGGCGTTGTTGAGTTTTTTGGTAAGGTGATAAATGACCAGTAGGGGTTGTAGTTTTACTTAAGAGAGTTGGAACTCTAATGAGGAACAATAAGCAAGAAAACTGAGGGAAACCGTTTGATGTTGTGCAGCTTTTGTTTTATATATTAAGCAAATGAACAGAAATTTTATGTAAAAAATTTATGTCAAAATTGGGGCACACGACTTTAAAGGACTGTGGTATAATATATTTGTCACTCTATTTGTATGCACAAAAGATTTTGTCTTGGGAACATGATGTACATATATATAAGGTGATCTTACGTATGAACAACCATAAATCGTACTGCGTAACGTATACGACTCAGAGCACTATCTTACAGAAGTTCAAGAGAGGTATGAAGGTATCCAATTTAAAAATATCAAATTTAACTTAAGGCACTTTTATCACAGACTAATCACTTCAAAATGTTAGAACGGAGACCTGTGAACTAAATCCTATGAAAGTTTCAATACAAGTCCAGTTTACATGAGATTTTTTCTCTACGTCAATTCTAGTATAACCCCTCTCCTCCTTACCATTCCCCTCTTTTAATAAGCCTCTGTTTGCCACTCGAATGTCCTTAGACATACACTGGTAACATTATAAATATTGTGTGTCATGTTGATGTTAAGGTGGCTCATTTTTAAACCAATACCATCGCCACCACCACCACCACATTTCGTAATCTCACCGTCCTCTATAGTTTCCACTTTTATCGTGTCTAGTCACCAATATTTGGCGTCATAGCAGACAATATTTAACATCACTTACTGGAAAACTCCCAGTCATCGACGATGTGATTGTAGTGCTCGTGAGTTCTTGTCGAACATGCAAAGTTTCATGGAATGAAATTATATGTTTTTGGTATATTTTTAGTACGTGTTGTAATGCGGCTAAAAGTACAACGGCTTTATTACAAGTGATACACACGGAATGAGAAAGGGGCATCAACACAACCTATATGTAAGAAGGACATAAGTATGAGTATTCAATGTAATGATACCATTCGAGTACAACAAAGTGTTGTAAAATATTATTATTAAGTTTTTGTGTCTATACTGCGTTTAGCATTTTTCAACTTTGCTTTGTTTTTAACACATGACCCAAATTCGTAGCTAAAAATAGAAAACCATTTTGTTTTATTTATGGTTGATATAAATTTCAAGGTTAATTCAAATGGAGTGCCAGGGCACAAAGCAGTTATTAAATTGCGTAGTAGGAAAATGGAATTAAATGTTGTGTAAGTTAAATTAAATTTATACGAGTATATATACTTATATATGGAGGTGGAATAGAAAATAGGAGCATAACTGAGATTACAACAATCGTGCTGTATAGATTATAAAATGTGTGGTAAATTTGCTTCATTTGAAACGAAACGGAGAAAGTGCTGCGTCATGTACAGTTTGCAATAGTAAATTAAAGGCCTGCTACAACTTAACAAAAGATCAAAGCGACTGCTTCGAAAATGTGTATGGCAATTGCGAATTTAAAGTATTCAAAAGTATCGACTCTCCAGCAATTTTAGCTGAAAATCAATTAGCTTATCACATGTATTTCAATAGCACTAACAATTTGGATCCCCCAAAATAACTTTCAAGGCACTTTTAATGTGGGATGTGGTACATGTGCTATCTAAGCGGCTTTGGCAGCCCAAAGAAACTAGGATCGGGCGCGATAGCCTTATAAAGCACCGTCCTTAAATAAAACAACTGAAGGAAAACACGTAGAAAAGGAAAACCAAGAACCCACCTAATCGCTGACAACCCCCACAAACATTATAAAGACCATAATTTAATATCCGCTCTCTGTACAGAGATGGTGCCTCTTTTCATCGACAAAAACAATGCTGACATCACGGTGATACAGGAAGTGGGACGAATTTGGATGTGGTTTCATAGTCGGCAAGAGACATCGACACCTAGTCTCGATATTTAACCCTTTTAGTGACCGAATAGCCACTATCAGGAATAAAACCGAAATATTTTTACCTCGCGCAGGTTGGTGTACACTAGGGTGGGTCGATAAAAAAAGTTTTGCCGGTCACCCCCTAGAATGAAAGATAATATAAAAACGAATTCAAAAAAGAATTTTATTTTTTTTTGCCACGCCCCTTGACCCCGCTCATTGGATTTTTTGTTTCCTGTGTCTCCATTTATAGTCCGATCGTAATGTGTGACATATCAATGTTCTTGGACTGACAACAGCTACATTTTCTTATCTGATCACTTTTGACTCCGACGTCAAATTCTAGAAGTTTCTACCGGAATCTCGGTTTTTACCCCCCTAAGTCAAATTTTTTTCGTAACGATAAAAAAAGTTTTTTAAATTCCATGATATTTTCTCTTTTACCCTATATATTTATATTAATAAACAAAAAAGTTACAGAGGTTTAAAAAACAAAATACGACCACGCCAAGAGAAAATATCATGGAATTAAAAAAACTTTTTTATCGTTACGAAAAAAATTTTACTTATGGGGGTAAAAACCGAGATTCCGTTAGAAACTTCTAGAACTTGACGTTGGAGTCAAAAGTGATCAGAGAAGAAAATGAAGCTGTTGTCAGTCCAAGAACATTGATATGTCACACATTACGATCGGACTATAAATGGAGACACAGGAAACAAAAAATCCAATGAGCGGGGTCAAGGGGCGTGGCAAAAAAAAATAAAATTCTTTTTTGAATTCGTTTTTATATTATCTTTCATTCTAGGGGGTGACCGGCAAAACTTTTTTTATTTGTATGAAGTGCGACCCACCTTAGTGTACACGTCCGAAGGAAGACAAAGACGAATACATCCGCTGCCCTGCACATAACATTTAAATTTCTTTGTGAGATTTTTAGATTAAAAATGGAAGATGGTCTTCGTTCAGCAGTCGAAAAACTTAGTCTACATACCAACACCTTCGGTAACGGATTCAGACTGGTTAGCTTCGAGTCGACGAAAAACACAGAAACCAATTAACCACAAAAAGATATCCATAATGCAATCTGTGATCATTAGACGATAAGCCAGATCGACCACGTGGTAATCAAGCGTTGTGGAAGTGCGTGTGATGCGTGGTGCAAATATTGACTCGAATCACCAACGTGTTGCAGCAAAGGTAGTCACACGATTAAGTAGTGCTAAAAACACTCGTAATCAAACGCAAAGGAAGCTAGACATCACAAAGCTGCATACCACCGAGATAGACAGTGCCTTCTCCAACCAATTTTCCCAATTACTCCAAACAAATCCCCCTAGTTCTGATGTTCCTGACACACAGTGGCAGCATATTGCAAATACTATAACCACTGCCGCAACGACCGTACTGGGTTATTAAAAACCACGCTCAGACAAGCCCTGGTACGATGATAAATGTCACGAAATGTCTGAGTAAATGGATGCTGCATACAAAGCAAAATTGCAGGGAAATGAAATGCCTGTTCAGGTGGAAAGAGCGTCTATGGAAGAGAGCTAGGATGTCGGAAATTACAGGAATAGAGGTGAAGCCCAAAAGTTGTAACAAAAGGTTAAGAGAAAAGGTTTTGGATCATCTGTAATGACAAAGACGGTTCAAATCTGTTCACGGACACTTGGAGTGTGCTGGATTTATAGAGGGAACACTTTCTTACTCTGCACATTTCCAAAGGCAGCATACTTAACGAATTCACGCCAGTCATCGACGACGGAATGGATTACCCACCACCTCGCGAAAACGAGATCATCACGACAATTGCACGGCAGAACTCTTAAATGAAAGCTGTGTTAAGCTGGTGGACCGTGGCATAGTGGTTAGAACACGCAACTACCATTCGCAAGATCCATGGTCTGATTCCTGGCTCCAGTCATCTTAATGTTCATTCATTGCCGGCACTCTCGATGTTGTCGAGAACAACTTCGCAGTACAGTGTCGAGTCAATAGGCATGTCTGTCGAATCTAAAAATAGAAAGCGTGTTAATTCACAACAACGCTAGAAGCTATCTTATACCTATTCAAGGGGTATAAAGGGAAATTAAGTTTAAGTTAAGTTCTAAGTGTTAAGCTGGTAACGTCCACGCCCCAGCTTATAAACACAATTTGGCTAGAGGAATGCATGCCTGTGTGTTCTATGTCGTGTGCTTAAGAAAGGCGTTCCAAGTGTGTGTACCAACTATCGCGGAATCAGCCTTTCAGCCATTGCTGTCTAGTGTAGTATGTGAAACATTAAAGCCCATCATAGCAAACCTGATTAGACCTTATCAGGTCAATCGACGACCGACTAGATATTCACACTACGACAAATCCTAGGGAAGACCCTAGAAATGCAGATCAAAACCTACCATCTGTTTATCGATTACAAAGCTGCATTCGGCAGAAATTGTTAAATCCTATGACTGTGTTTGGTATCCCCGCAAAACTAATTCGACTCTGCGGGATGATACTGACTGACACGAAGTCTTCAGTAAAAATTGGCAAAAATCTGTCAGAGCCTTTTTCTACCAAGCGAGGCTTTAGACAAGGCGATAGTCTGTCCTGCGATCTCTTTAACATCGTAATGGAGATGATCATGTGGAAGGCTATAAAAACGGGACTGGTACCATATTCAACAAAAGTCATATGCTGCTCGCGTATGCCGATGATATAGTAGATATAGTTAGCTGTGCATTGCGGGATGTTACTACAGTATTTTCAAACATTGGGAAACAGTTAGCGGAAGTAGGCTTGGTGATAAATGAGGACAAACTCAAGTAATTTGTATTAACTTTACGCGTTTAGAACGCTGTCTGAACGTTGGTAACTATAACTTTTAGGTGGTATATGATCTTGTCTACCTTGTATCCGCCATTAACAAAAATAATAATGTCAGCCTGTAAACCAAGATACGAGTATTGATCGCAATCTGCTGCAACTTTGCGGTAAGTAAGCGATTTAGTGACCTCGACGAGCAAAAATCCAACAACACTGATTCTACCTATCTTGCTTTACAGCTCAGAATCCAGGGTAATGACACAAGCGGAAGAGACTTTATACTGCGAGACTTCAAGAGAATATTACTTCGCAAAATATTTTAACGCATCATTGTTAACGGCGATTACCGTAGTCGAATGAACCATAAGCTATGAGATGAACGATAGCATCGACAGGCTATCAGACCGAATGCGCTGGTTTGAAAAGAAGAGGATGAAAATGCTCCAGCTCGAAAAGTCTTTGGCAATAAAGTGGATGGGCACAGGAGTTGGCGGCCTAAACTTTGTTGGATGAACCATGTTATATAGCCATTATCTAAGCCATTATTTTATCTATCTACGGAGGGCACAAAACTGTAGCGTTTCGGAGTCTTTCTACGTTCGCCTTCTTCTGGATTAATTTCTGTTGCTGCTGCCAAATTAGAAGACGAAAATATTTCTGTACTGATTCATGTTACTCTCATTTTAAACTTTTAAAAGAATATTACAATAACCTAACTTTAACTCTAGCCACGTTGTTTGTATCTTATTTTGATACCAAATCGTAATGTACACATGGAGTTTACATTAGTGTGACATGGTCACTGGTAGCCACTATATCTGTTATCGACTTATAAGTCACATTCAATAATCTGTAGTATAATCTATTAAAATGTTTTTATGAGATATTTCCATTATATTACCCAAGTAATTGCGTAATATTTCCTATACTTCCATACTTGAATTACAACAATTTTGGTTGAGTTAAAATTAAATGCCCAAATTTTCCCCTGTTCTGTCACATTCTAAATGTTGTCTGGTCTGTTTACTTTCCACTTTGGTTTAATAGCCCCGAACATTAGGTGGTATTTAAAGAAAATTTCATTAATTCTCTCATTTTTTAGATACAATCTTAACAAGAAAAAACTGTTTATTCATTGCTTGTAGTTAACCTACAGCTAAGGCCTTGCCAGACCACTCGACTGCACTGAAATTCGGCGGTTCGTTTAACATTTATATTTCTGTTTTATTTTTCCTCTGGCTTTAAGTATTTTGTGTAGTTTCATTTATTTTGTTGTTTTGTTTTTTTTTTTTTTTTTTTTTTGTCACCATTGTCCTAATTTGTGTGCAATAGGTTCTATTGTTTCATGGGCCACCCCTTCCAATTTAGATGAAATGTAGCTTTTTCATTTATTCGATAAACTTTAGTTTACGTAGTGAAAACAATGCGTCCTTAAACTTAGTTGTTGTTGTTTTTATGGCCCTGACATATTTGTTTAAGAAATTTAAAAAATTCTGGTCAAGGCAATTAATTCGAATTTCTACGTTATTTTGTGGTTTGTTGTTATTTGCGGTGGAACTTGGAAAGATATAGTGATGTATAAATGTTAAGAATATAATATAGAAAGAAAAATCTAAAAATATTTTGGATAAAGGTTTTAACAAAATTAATGCGGTGTATACATAAATTTATTAAGTATCCCAGTATTACCTGTAGCACCTAAATTAACCAAATTAACAACACCATCCCCCCTTAGTAGCAACAAATAAACCATAATTTAAGCACTGTTATACAAATTTTAAACTGTTTATTGCCAACATAAAAAATCTTCTTCATGTATGTAAAATCATATCAAGAGAAAAATCAATTTGTGCCACAAAACTTGTACTTCATTGTATGAGCAGCAATTGAATTTCACGAATCTTTTATCAGCAACAAATGGAGTTTACCATCGTCAAAGTTGCCTTCAAATAAAGATATTTCAGCTATTATCCATAATTCGCAATGACATCAATAATAAAAATCTGAAGATGACTTCAATAACTTGATTTTCCGCAAAATTGCTCCTTTTTCTATTTTCTTGGGAATCTTGATGTTAAAAATTTGTTGGTCTTGCCAACGCTTATGAAAACTTGTACATATTTATTTAGCAAAATACATGTCAATATGTACCGACGATACTTTTATATATGTATTTGCTGCGACAAACACATATGAAACTGCTTATTTGATGTATACATACAAACATAAGTACCGCACATGCATTATCTATAAGTATCATCATCCCGAAACATGCCACATACCCCCCAATACAAAGGACTCTAAACGTGTTATCTAAAAAGAATATGACCAAAAAAAAGGCTACACCAAAACTCAACATCAGAATCATGTTTATATGTACATACATGGTCTATAACCATGTTTATACTATATATACTTACATTTGTATATAGATGTAACTGTTTTTACAACATTGTTTAACAACAACCAAATTTTATGATATTACTGCAGTAAAATACATTCCCAATTCTCGTTTGTTTTCTGACATTTCCAAGGCCCGTGAAGGATGACGATGGTTACACTAGAATTGAGCTGGTTTTGTGCCTTCTCTGCAGTTGATGATGGGCGTCAGTAGCAAGAAACAAGAATCATAAACAGCATCTAGTACATAGATTTTTTTACAGCTTTCATCCTATTGTGATGGGTTGGTAGGATAAGTTCGGAACACAAGTTGTTAGAGCTGATTAAAAACAAATATTGTAAGTAACAAAAAGGAAGTATCAGTCTAAGTTGTATGTTATTACCAATAGGTTTTTTACACGAGTTGTGAGATGTATTATGTGACAGCAGGTTAGCCGTATGACGTCATTATGGCAGTAACCACAATGTCTCGTCAGCGCCATTTGCTGAGACTTCTTCTCTATCATCACAAACCTTAAGGGAAGAAAGCATCTCAAAGCTAATGAGAACTTTACCTAACGGTGTGAAGATAGCTTACTCGAAACTCACAACATGCCAACACAACACACACGTAAGCACTTGCCTATGCATGTGTCCATCGGACACAATTGAAGCAGAGTTTTTGTACATAAAAATTTTAAATTTCAATGTGTCATATCTGCCAATGTATGATATCTTTCCGTCGATGAAGTTCCCTTATGACTATGATGCATTTGGTATTATTAATGTTTCTTTGAAAATCACCATTAGTAGGATGAAACCTCAGTCTCTCGTTATTTTATCACCAATATTACTGCGAAGAATAGATGGTCAAACCTCATGCAATCTGTTCACCGTCACACAGTTCAACTGGAGGATAATATATCCCGAATTTTGCTCTTAGAATGATATGCCATTTAGGAGAGTATTGTTAAAATATTACCTCGTAGTGGTAATAGACTCCATAGAACGAAAGGCTTACTTATGTTCTCAAAACCGTCTCAATAAGATGCCTGGTACGATGATGAATGTCGCAATGCCACGAGAGAGACGGATGCTGCATACAGGGCCAAACTGCCGCCAATCGCAGCGCGAGCTGTTCGTGAACGGCACAGGAAGAAGAGAAGAGAGGCAACTCGTCTTTTTAGACGAAATAAGAAGGAGCTGAAGAAGATGCAGGATGAGTGCACAGAGTTGCTCCGAAGTAGAGGGGAAGACCGAAAATTCTACCAGAGAGTTAAGGTTTGCCTTCCTGCAAGGAGATTTCACCACTCCAGAAGATCCCGCCCCCATCCATTACGATAGTGT
This sequence comes from Muscina levida, assembly GCA_964034835.1. NCBI lineage: Eukaryota > Metazoa > Arthropoda > Insecta > Diptera > Muscidae > Muscina > Muscina levida. The sequence continues at coordinate 119,177,627 of OZ035881.1, read as the reverse complement.
TTATTGTCCGCCTCCGAGCCAGAGCAAGATACGTGTGGATATATCCCGCTTTAAAAACAACAAAGCTGCTGGAGCCGATGGTCTCCCTGCTGAATTGTTTAAGGCAGGTGGAGAGGAGCTAATTAGAAGGATTGGAATCTCAGTCTGTTATATCTCATATACAAGACCGAAGATCGTAGCGAATGTCAGAACTACCGTGGAATAAGCCTATTACCACCTATCGAGCATATTGTGTGAACTTCTAAAGCTAATTGTAGAAAAACTAAGTGGACCTTATCAGTGCGGATTTAGACCTGATGAATCTACGATGGATCAAATATTCATCATTAGACAAATCCTGGATAAAACTCATGAAAAGCTGATCAACACCTACCATCTCTTTGTCGACTACAAAGCTGCCTTCGACTCTCCGATAAGGCATATGCTATATGAGGCCATGACTGAGTTGGGTATTCCTGCAAGACTGATTCGACTTTGCAGATGTACCTTGGAAAACACCAGATCTTCGGTTACGATTGGTAAGGATCACTCTGAGCCATTCAACACGGAAAGAGGTCTTAGGCAGGGTTATATCTTGTCCTGCACACCACTTAGTATAGTTGTGGAGAAGGTGATGAGAAAGGCTGGTATCAACATGTCTGGCACCATATTCCACAAGAGCCTCATGCCACTAGCCTATGCTGATGACATAGACATCATTGGCCGAAATCTGCGGGATGTTACTGCAGTTTTCTCATCGCTAGAAAAGGAATCACAAAAATAATTATTTCGACGTTGAAAATTATTGTTTTGAGGTAGTAGATGATTTTACTTACCTGGGGTCTTCCGTCAACAAGAAAAAAAATGTTAGCCAAGAAATTAACGGAGAATAGTGCTCGCCAATAGATGTTTTTACGGACTTCGGCAGCACTTTCGCAACACCTTATCACGGGATACTAAGAAACAGCTACACTAGCTATACCAAGTGTTAATTTTACACGTTTTGTTGTATGCCGCCGAATCGTGGGTGCTTACGACAACGGACATACTAAACCTGGGAGTATTCGAGAGAAAATTACTCCGAAAAATATATGGACCTATCTGTGACGTCGGCGAGTTTCGCCATCGGATGAACCATGAGCTGTATGAGCTTTACCACCACATCGACGTAACTAAAAGAGTCAGAATCCAAAGACTTCGATGGCTGGGACATGTTGCCAGGATGGATGTAAATGTTCCAGTGAGAAAGGCGAATCTGAACGACGGCGCAGAGCAGAGAGACTTTGTATGCGATGGGTAAAAAGCTGATCCCGCGATAGTTGGTACATAATTGGATTGCTTTTCTTAAGAACAGGACATATAACATTCAGATCTTGATCATCGGACACGCATTCCTTTAGCCAAATCCTCCTTATGAACAGGTGCATTGCATTAAGCTGACGGCCTTAAAAAGCTCTGCCGGTAGTCCATCAGCTCCCGCAGCTGTATAGCTTTAAAGCCGTACAATTGTGGTGCTGATATCATCTTGACTCGGTGGTGGACAGTCTACTACGTGATGGGAGTGATTTCGTCATTTAAGCTGGTTTCGGGAACGTTCACAATACGAAAGTGTTCCCTCCATATTTCCAGCACACTCAGCATGTCAGTGACCCGATTTCCATTTCTGCCCTACAAGTGGAAATTCCTGTGGCAAAACATTAGTTTTTTATATTTTGGTAGAACTTTCGGGCTTCAATTCTATCTATGACATTTTCGATAAAACTTTCTTTTCCTCCTGAATAGGTGTTTCATCTCCCTCCTATTTCTATTACAAAGTCTTGTCACCGCACGCGTTACCATTGGCTGCAGTGTTGCTATGTATGTAACATAAATTTTTACTAACATTAAGAGACATTCCTCATCATACCAAGGTTTGATTGAGTGTGGTTTTTCATAACCCAGTACGGTCGTTACGGCAGTGGTCATAGAATATATGCTGCCACAGGTAGTCGGGCACATAAGAATAAGTGGGGTTTGTTCGAAGTAATTGAGAGAGTTGGTTAAAGAAGGCATTGGCTATCTTGGTGGTATGCGGCTTTTCGATGCCTAGCTTTCTTTGCAATAGATAGTTGGTTGAAGTAGGTATTGGCTACCTCGGTGGTATGTAGCTTTGGGATGTCAAGCTTTCTTTGCATTTGGTTACGGGCGCCTTTTTGCACTACTTAATCGCCTGTATACTTTGGTTACAACTACATAGTGATCTGAGTCTATATTTGCACCTTGAGACATGCCTCCCATCGATTACCCCGTGATCAATCTGGTTTATTGTCTTTTGAACTGGGGATATCCAGGTTGTCATGAGGATATCTTTTTGAATCTAGTTTCTCTCAGAGAATACAGACATTCCAGATGAATAACCTTTAATCATGGTCCTTATAAAGTTTGCAAAGGTCGTCAACATTTCGTATGGGTTCTTGTCTTTTCTTCGAGATTACATAATGTTTTTTTCCTATTTGAGGAGAATGGCTTATTGGACCACTGCGACCAATCCTAGTTTTTTTTGGAGCTGTTACAGCCACAAAGATAGACTTTGTGTTGAGCCTCAGTAACTCCTATTATTAACTCCTTAAGACACATGGGCATGCCAATTTAGTTTGTTGCTCACCAGATGTTTAGCAGCATGACCAGGGATACTCGTGATTCAAAGACAGATTCTGGTTATTCTCTATCGAATAATGAAAACTCAAATAAGAAAATACCCCATTCCCAAAATGTACAATTCCATTATGTCTCTAAATATCTAACTACATACGTCATTTCATATCTCAAACTTTCTATACATTGTAAATGTTTCACATTTTGTAGGGAATCCCTTATGTCGCCGACATTCATTCAACGGATCCTTCTTGAACATATTAAAGTTGCAGCTGGTAAAAGTAGATTTAAAGCCTACTATTACGTGTAGATGAAAATGTTATAAAAATGGGTTCAAATAAATGTAACAACATCATCATCGAAGACTACAGCCACACAAGCCGCCACTGAGGTGGGAATACCAGTAGGCCATATAAAAACCAAATATCCAACCAAGCATTAAAATATCCAACCTACAGTCATGAAATGAAATAGTTGAGGGGGGTATCCTACTAAACTCAAACACACGAACATGCTATAACAGTTCATATGTATATGAAGATACACTTACACACATACATATGTTTTTTATAAATTCCCTGCAGAAGAAGGTAGAGGCATTGACGCCTAATGAGTGGTGCTATACTGGAATAAAGGTCAGTAGTCGCAACAGATACGATTTATAGACGGGTGGCGAGTACTGGTAGAGTAGTCGCAAATGCTGAACTAGTTTTTTTAACTTGCCCTGTAGCAGCATTGACGCCTAACGAGTGGTGATATACTGGAATAAAAGCCAGTAGTCTCAACGGATACGCTTTATAGATGTGTGGCAAGTACTGGTAGAGTAGTCGCAAATGCTGAAATAGCGAGTAGTGGTTTTCGTATGACAGCCCAATGTTAAAATCGTCACTTGAAAGCATTAACGGGGAAATGAAGAGCGACTAGTCGGTATCGCTTTGGGGATAGTGGAAGAGTACTTCTGCAGCACTACTTTCTTCTGAAGGGTTTATGTTACAATTTTTTTTGTGGTTAAATTTAAATATGGCAAAAATGCTGCAACATCGCAACGGTAGTCCCAAAATCCTTAGCCTGGATTCAATTGAGGATAAAGTTAACCAAAGATATGTTACAGCATTAAAGCTGCTGCAGCAAACCTTATTAGGCAACACTGCGACATGTTTCGCTGGTTTTTAATGGGAGGGGTGTTTCGCTCACTAAGAGAACTTTCACTGAGTCTCCAAGGAGTAATTGTAAAATATGATTATCATATAAGATTGCGTTGTCAGAGATGTTAAACAATCATGAAATTAAAATCTGGGATGATGGTTAACAAGACCCAGTAACATATTAGGCAATTATACACTCTGAAATAGTATTCCCTTTATAGGGAGGAAGAGTTCATAACAAAACCCACAAGGCAATTAATTTATAATATTAGTAGGAATTTTTAATATATGCCACTGTCACAGATGACACAACTTTTGGGTAAAGGAAGTGAGGAAACCCAGACTGTTAGTCTAAAAATAAATGGGGGAAATTTAATGAGTTAATGCTAAAAAGAGAAGCTGGCTTATGTGGACTGTTTATGAGAAGAAGAGGTCTAAAATGCAATTAAAACAACAAAATATTATCTTATTTTAGTACTGAATAAATAGTATAGAGATTGGGTATACTAACACCGCTTAGTTCTTATCGTGAAAATCCGTATAAAAATCATCGTTCATATCTGCCGTCGCGACATGTGCATGATGGTGTTGTAGAAGGATTTTGGCTATATTATGCCTCACAGGATTGAATCGCGGCACAAGATTTGTACGTCTCCTGCCAGTACAAATCACTTATTCCCTACCTTTTCATCTCGTTCGACTTGGGATGCAAGTTCCATATTGCTTCCCCAACCGCATGTAAGATGATTATTTGTTATTATTATTGAATACTATAACCCTACGTTATTTAAAAGGTTTTGTAACAACTGAATATATATAAATAAAATCAATTTTTTTCACACCACAAACCATTCCATAATTCTCAAAAATTTCTTTGCATAAATGCAAATTATTCACGTGTTCTAATGTGAACACTTACGAATTTATTTATTTTTTATTAAAGCTTTGTTTTATTATTTATACAAGAATTTTATTCATTGTAATGCCTTAAAGGAATCAATTCTTATATTTACACACGACTTATTTTCTTAAGAACAAAACGGAAGATGAAAATCACATACGTATACTTTAATTTGAAGAATCCTGCCACCTTGATTTCCCTCGACTTTAATGAATGTCTCGTTGCCTTAAGCAATGTCTTTCATATAACTGTATGTACAACGTCAGATGCCAGCAGGATTTTGTGGGTGGTTGATTATTAATACGTACGTGGAATTGGATAATATCGCACTGGCAAGGTAGAGGAGGCAAACATGTCATTATGCTTTTGCGATACAGTTGGGGGACATAAATGACAGCAGGCTCGTTTTGTGAAAGATCTTAGGAAAAACGACAAATGGTTATGTGTGCAATGCAAACATTTTGCCGCAATTTTGGAGCATAAAATACCTTAAAGTGTATGCAATTTAATGTCCTTTAAGTAGGATCTTTTATGTAACACTTCGAATGGCATTAATACGGGGTCAAGGTCATTGTTAAAGTTGTGACGTAAAGAAATATTAATATTTCATCCGTACAAATAATATAATAATATTCTCTATGGCACATTACAAAATTTTTCACCTCATTGATTTGGGACTCAATTCTGCACGTAAAAGTAGCCCTAAAAAGAAGAAGTTCTGCATCATTCGTTTTGTCAAGTTTCCATTATGACTCCATCAAGTTCGATTGGGCGTATATTTGCATATTTTTTTCTCGTTTTGTGTGTATTTTTGGGACCGGCCGTGGCATAGTGGTTAGAACACGCGACTACCATGCGGAAGATCTGTGGTTCGATTCCCGGCTCCAGTCATCTACATTTTTCTTTAATTGCAGGCCCCCTCGATGCTGACGACAGTAAATTCGCAGTATGTGTCGTTATAATCGGCATATCTAGTAAATGCTTCTCAAACAGTGACGTTCGCATTCGTCGTTAAACAAGTACTTAACGTTTGTTGTGAATCTAAAATAGAAAGCGTGTTAATTCACAACAACGAGAGAAGCATCCCTTACCTCATTCAAGGGGTTTAAAGGAAAATTAAGTTTTGTTTTAAGTTTTCTGCGTATTTATTTTAAGGCCAACTTTCGCTACGTTACGAGCAAGATTTTGTCCTGTATGCATTATGGCGGTGTGCCAGGAGACAAATGTCATCCGCGTAATCAATATCATTGCAAGCCTATGCCACGATCTAGAACGTTAACGTTCGCTTGCGGTAAACAGCTGTAATATGTATTGCTTGCTTAACCGAAAGTGCTTGTCAAACCCGTAATAGCATCTATTAGCAAACATAATTCTTCTTTTAATTTCGAGGCTGACATTGTTGTTAACAACGGACTTAAACTCATCCACTATTTCTAGTTGCTATAGTTCTCAGCATTACGGGTTGTCCTAGATGTTCAAAATTTCTGTCCATTAAAACCATTACGTTCGTTTTGTCTTCGTTCACAACTTAGTGGTTCGCCGATTCTTTCTTAATTCTTGAAAACGCTGCAGTTCTTCTTTCACTTCGACCAATAATATCGATACTATCGGCATACGCAAGAAGCATGTGAATTTTATTGAAGATCGTCTCAGTTGTGTTTACTGCAGCTTTACAGATTACTTTTTCCATTACAATGTTAAATAAAGTACTGAACGGTTCGGTGAGGTCCTTACCAATTTTTACTAAAGATTTCTTGTCAGTAAGCGTCATTTTGCAAAGACGGATCAGTGTAGCAGGTATACCAAACTCAGACATTGCTTCAAAAAGGTTGCTGCGAGTCCCCTTATCAAATGCGACTTTATCAACAAAAAGTAGCTTTTCACTGTTTTTTTCCAAATATTTTCCGAATTGTGAATATCTGATCGGTTGTAGATTTTCCAGGTCTATGGACCGATCAGTTCGTTGACAACCGCCTTCAGTCGTTCACACAATATAGTTGGTAGTATCTTTTATCCAATGGTAGAAGACTGAAACCACGGTAATTGGAACATACACTGGGGTCGCTCTTTTATATACTGGGATCAGTACACCAAGACTCCAGTCTTTTGGCATGTTTTGTTTCTGCCATATCGTGCATAGAAGATGATGCATAAAGTTAACCAATACTTTACCACAATAGTTGTAAAGTGCAGTCGGCAGTCCATTAGCACCTGAAGATTTGTTGCTTTTAAGCCGGGATATTGCTTTTCTGGTTCCTAGATGTTGACGACAGCAACTTCGCAATATAAGTGTCAAGATAATCGGCACGTCTAGTCTAAGCTTCTCAAACCAGGTCGTTCGGATTCGTCGATAAACAAGTAGGTGCAGTTTATTGTGAATCTAAAATAGAAAGCGTGTTAATTCACAAGAACGCGAGAAGCATCCCATACCTCATTCATGGGGTGTTAAGAGAAATTTTTTTTTATCAGTTCTGGTGTCGGCAGTCAATCCCACCGTTTTCCATTGAGGTGTTATCGTTGTCAACTGTGTCCTCCGCTACTAGAAAGTTTGAAATGTGGTCTCTCCAAATCCCAAGCACTGTTTGTGTGTCTCTTACAAGATTCCCTTTCTGATCCTTGTAGGACATAAGACCAGTACCGAACCCATGAGCTCTTTGACTTACTTTCTGGTAGCATTTTCGGCTGTCATTACCAATTCGTAGCTCATCAATCTCCTCCTTCCCTTATTACATGGCCTTGTTTCTTTCTTCTGAATAGGTTCGTCGCGTCTTTCCGTTTTTGCTTGTGTCTTTGCTCAACAGCTCGCATTGCAAATGGCTCCAAAGTCCCCATATATGCAGCATCTTTATCCATTGTTGCATTGCGACATTCCTCACCATACCAAAGCTAGATTTTTGGCGGTTTTCTGAAGCCTTGGTATTCAGTGAAACCATAAACAAGTGTCTACTTAATACTTATCGACACGACAGTTTATTTCATTTTCATCATTTGCGGGTTGCTTCGTTTTCGCTTTGGGGTTTATTTCATTTATTTTTCGATGTTATTTCATTCAATGTTTTTGGGTGTTATTTCCAATTTTTTGGGGTTTATTTCATTGTGGGTTATTTCCAGGGCGTTATTTCATTGGGAGGGCTTTTCGTGGAGCCGACACGACAATTTTGCTGGCATGGCCGTTGGTGACACCTCGAAGTCTATTGCCAAGGGTCAAATTGTTAGAAAGCTTTTCTCTATATTTAACGGACAACAAAGTTTATACAACACTTGTACATTGTTCTATAAGCATGTACAATGGACGTTGAATCTGTACAACGAATCCTTGCACGTGTACAACGGATTATTAGCCTATAAAATGGACATTAAGTTGTCCAACGATTCCTGCACTTGTACATTGGGCTCTAAGACTGCTGAACGGATCTTGAGCCTGTTCAACGAGTTCTTGCACTTGTAGAAAGGGCTTCAAGCCAGCGAAACGCACAACACGTCTGTACAACGATTCCTTGCAATTGAACAACAAATATAAGCCTGCAAAATGGTCATTATATATTAACAACGAGTTCTGCACATGCACAATGAGCTTCAAGCCTGTAGAACAGACTTTGAGTTTGTACAACTAGTTCTTGCCCTTGTAGAACGGCTACAGGCTTTTGTACAACGGACACTTAGTCTTTACAACGAATACTTGCAGTTGTACGACCAGACCGAGGAGCCTGAAAATTCCTTTCCCCCATTCTTAAATTTATCCGTGAACTTTCACAAGATCTACAAAAACGCGCTTCTGATTTTATCTTCAAGTCCTCCGTATATAGGATACGACTTTGATTACCCATCTCATTTAAATATGACGCTTAAACAATAGTCGACACTGCATAATAACCATCCTGCTCCCGTCCCCGAAGCACCAGATGCAGTA
>OZ035881.1:119011196-119168858 GCA_964034835.1 Muscina levida | reverse complement strand
CGAGAAAAATTAAAAATGACCAAAACACAGGCATGTTGTGGGAGCGTGGCCCATAGGCCCTGGCTCGATTTTAAGGCATATTTGTTAAAAAAATGGAGTATTTTTCATCCCTGAAAATACGAAATTTTACCTGAAATAATCGAAAAATTCTCGAATTTTGTATGAGCCGACAGCAACACATCGCCCTCTTGTTAAAATAAGAACATATTCCCAGGCATCACTACCCTATACACTAGTCAACTCAAGGATACATGACCTTTTACCAAACGTATCTCCCTCCATCAGATATATCAAGGACATCTGACCATCGATCGCTCGTTAGCTTAAGGACCATGGAGTCCTCTTTTATTACCTAAGGATTTGTGGGTCCTTGCGAAGAACCTGTAGCCGACCGCGACTGTCTCAGCCTAAATTTTTATTAAACTAATTTGAGTTGAGAGAAAAAAAATAGGATAGATGTTGTTTCACTTGCTCAAAGTTGATAAAGGAGATGGAGTTACATTTATCGCCTACTGATAGCCAAGTGTAATCGATAAGTGTCCGGTGACCACACTTTGATAGCTTAGGTCACCAAAAGCAGGGCAATGTTGTATAAGACGCTCTAGGTCTGCAGTTCTTTTTCATTGTTGCAGCTTTTCAAAATCGTTATATGGAAGTTTCAACCAGTAAGCGTGTTCGTCGGCAAGCCTGTGACCGGACACCACAGCTATGATGATTCTAATAAGGAATCTAGATAGGTTTAATGCAAACTGTGTTCTCTACATGTCCAGCTCCGGCCAGTTTACTTTTTTTGGGGTTAATTCCTCAGTTGAGGCCGATGTCCGTTTGCAGTAGTATGGAGCCGTTATTGTTTTCTTAATGTGTCATTTTATAATACAGACCATTATACACCTACACAGTTTCATATCTCTTTAAATTGTGAACATTTTTAAATGAGAAAATTTCTATGTTCAAGAGACTTTCATGAATTTCAATTGCAACAAATTAGCTCAAGCATTGTGACAACATTAAGAATTGACTGACAATGTATAATGAATGAAAATTAATGGCTGGCGAAAGAAAGAAGTATGTATGTATTTATTGGGGATGTGTGCATAATATCCTCAGATTAAGCCACACACGCATACATACGCTGTCTCAACTACTACAACCAGATCACACTCGCATGCAGATAGCTCATGGCAACCCGCACTGGCGCAAACATATAACTAATTTGGTAGTATGAGTTTATAAGGATATTTGCGATATATATGTGTATATTTTTTTTCTACCATTTTATAACAATGTAAAAATGTTGAGTTCGCCCTTCCCCCCCCTGGCTGCGTTCACGTTCCATATCTATGAAAATAAACAATTCAGTATCGCAGCATAAATAACAATGTCAAGTTGGCGATCCCCCCCTCCACCAATCCCACCAGCAAATTCTATGCTGTAAAGACTGTTTTTCCCAAAACATGACTGGAGCGCCTCGATATTCGAATTGAAATACTTATGCCATCCATTGGAGGGGTAAAGTTGAAACCCGCATAAGGAGGAGTTGATGTGATGGCTTTGCGCTTGCAGGAAGGAAACGGAAGCTAAGTATGCGCTGAGCATATGAGAGCAGAAACTTGTGTTGAATTTCGTACTTTTTGGTTTACTTTGATTTCCCATGCAAAATTGCATTAAGGAGGAAACATACGATTAGCGATGAACGACAAAGTTTCAACTCAGTATTATTTCTTACCCTTCGTGATTATTTGGTGTGACACTCTGACGATGATAAGCTGTGATTTCACAGCACTGCTTTGTTGTTGACTTTAACTTGGTGTGTGTGTATGTGTTTGTGTTTTTTCTGTGCGAGAGTGGATATATAGTTCTTGGATTTTGTGGCATACAAATGCGGTGCTGTAAGGTGGGTAAACAAAATTAGATTGTTTGGTAATTTTAATAGTGGGCAATAAAAAATTGTTAAATAATCAAATTTGTTGAGCACTCAATAGTGGGCAGCATCTTATAATCGAAATCAACTTCAAGATCCCAAAAAGTTGTCGATATTTTAATCAACTTAATTTATATAATCTTATCGAAAAATTTGTATCATACAATCGAATAATGTTGATAATGTTCAGTTGCCACCTCAGAACTATACTATATTCTCCAGTTTTTTAATACTATTAAATCTGTAAAATTAAAGCAAAAGCTGATATGTCCGCTTCTTAATATCCTCACCCTACGGGTGGGAGGGTATAAACCATTTGATAAGACTCAAAAGTGTAACACATAGAAGGAGTCACTTTATACCGTAGGCTTCTTTGAACCAAAATCGGTTCATGACTTTTTACGTCGTTTGAGCCATGTTCCTCTGTCTGTCTGTGCGTATGTCTATCTGTCCGGCTGGTACGCACGATAGCTTTTTAAATACGCAACCAATTTGTTTTGAAACTTATCATGGGTTAATAATTTTCCAAAACTACTTACGGGATTACATATGGGCTACATGGCCACGACCATTCTGATACCTTCCATACAAATATACCATTCCGTTCCTCTTAAGAAATCAAGTTATTTTGTCAATAAAACCAAAGCGATCGTGCCAAAATTCTGTATTTAGTAAAGCAATAACAGGATAATGTTTTGGATACAATATTGCAAGTCCAGCCATGCCCCTTCTAGTACCTTCAGCACCAGTTCGCCCACTTTAGAAATCGAATAATAATATCAATATACGCAACGCGATCGTGCCCGTATTCCGTATTTAGTAAACCTATAACTGGATAGAGTTTTAGAGAAAAACTGGAAATATGGCCACGCCGCTTCTGGTATTTATCATACAAATGTACCATTCCGGCCACTTCAGAAACAGAATAATAATACCAATGTACATTATGCGATCATGCCCAAATTCCGTTTTCAGTAAACCTATAACTGGATAAAGTTTCGAAGAAAAACTGGAAATCTAGCCACGCCCCTTCTGGTACCTCCCTAAAATTCGTATACTTGCAAATTTGTGTTTTTACTAAGGGTGAGGGTATTTTTCTTGAGAGTTGTTGTCTTGATATTTAAGTTTTTGAGAATAAGTCGGCTAAATATGATTATTCTGGGATAAGTGGAAGTAAGTGGGCAACGGTGTTCGTGATATTTTTTTTATCATGAACAGCGGTTGATATTGAGCGACGAACCCTGATGGTTGGGCTATCCACCCGCCTTCAGGTCCTTAATTAACACGACAAAGAAAAAGTAACAAACGGACCCCCGCAAACGAAATAAGGACCATGATTTAAGGATATGCAGCTGGAACGTCCGGAATCTCTTTTGAGAAGGTGCCACTATCCGACTGGCGGATATATTCAAAAAATATAAGGCTAACATCACCGCCATCCAGAAGATGTGGTTGACAGGACAAGGATGCTTGCGTGGTAAAAATTGCGACATCTATTGCAGCTGCCATGCCAAAAAGCACAAATTTGGATGTAGTTTTGTAGTTGGCGAGAAACTCAGACATCTTGTCTCGCGATTCAATCCTGTTAGCGATAAAATAGCCGCAATCCGCATCAAGGCAAAATAGTTCTACATCACGCTGATTTGTGCTTATGCCCCGACGGAAGATAAAGACGATGTGATTAAAGATGCATTTTACTAGCGCCTAGAAGAAACATACGACCGCAGACCTGGCCACGACATTAAAAAAGTTCTGGGAGACTTTAATGCAAAATTAAGAAGGAAAATATGTTCTTGGTCCATCGATCGGTAAATTCAGCCTCCATACCGACATGTCAGACAACGGGTTCCAGCACAAAGATATTCACAAGGAAACTTGGCTATCTCCCGATCAAAACACTAAAAATCAAATTGATCATGTGGTAATAGATGACAGGTATGCATCTAGTGTCATGGACGTTGTGCAAATATCATTACCTGGTTGCAGCCAAAGTGCGCACAAGATTGAGCAGAGCAATAATCGCACGTAACCGAAGCTGAAAACTCCAGAGATAGCCACTGCCTACTCCAACCAGCACTCCCAATTACTACGACACAATGCCTCTACTTCTGACGTTCTCGATACACAGTGGCAGCATATTGCGCATTCCATGGCAACTGCCACAAAAATCGTGATAGGATATGAAATACGGCGCTCAGACGAATCCAGGTACGATGAAGAATGTCGCATAGCATCTGAGGAACAGGATGCTGCTTCAAGGGCAACGCTGCAGCCAATTGAAACCCGGGCTGTTAGGGATCGGAACAAAGAGACAGTAAGACAAGCGAGACAGCTATTTTAAGCTAAAAAATAAATGAAGGAATGAGAGAACGAGGATATAGAGCGATGCAGGGATAGAGGTAAGGCCGGAAAATTTTACCAGAAAGTAAAAACAAAAGGCTACGGTAATGGGCTCCCTTAAGACTTAAGCCAGTGTCATCCAACCTGATCGGAGCTTATCAGTGTGGCTTTAGACCTGGTTAATCAACAACTGACCAGATATTCACACTTTCGGCAAATCCTGAATAACACCCAAGAGAAACAGATCGACACGTACCATCTTGTCGTCGACTATAAAGCTGTCTTTGACAGCCCGACACGCAGAAATTACTCGAAGTAATGGGTTAGTTTGGTATTCGAGCGAAGCTGATACGCCTTTGCGGAATGACGCTGACTGACACGAAGTCTTCAGTAAATATTGGCAATGATCTTACGGAGCCATTCTGTACCAGATGAGGCCTAAAACAAGGCGACGGCATATCGTGTAATCTCTTCAACATAGTAATGGAGATGATAATGAGAAAAGCTGCAGTAAACACGAGTGGCACTATATTCAACAAAAGCCACATGCTACTCGCGTACGCTGATGACGTAGACATCATCGGTCGAAAACTGCGGGATGTGACTGCAGCCTTCTCAGGTATTCAGAAGGAATCAGCGAAAATGGGCCTAACGGTTAACGAGGACAAAACGAAGTTATTAGTAACCACATGTTACTCGCGTACGCTGATGATGTTGATATCATCGGTCGAAAACTGCGGGATGTGACTGCAGCCTTCTCAGGTATACAGAAGGAATTAGCGTTAACGGGTGTAACGGTAAACGAGGACAAAACGAAGTTATTAGTTTCAACGAACAAAAAATCTACTCGTTTGAGAAATTGAGTGAATGTTGACAACTATAATTTCGAGGTGGTAGATAATTTTATCTACCTAGGCTCCGCCATCAACAAAGCAAATAATGACAGCCTAGAAATCCGGAGAAGAATCCTACTTGCTAATAGATACTACTACATACTAAGCAAGCGATTCAATGACAGAGCCCTCTCTCGACGAACAAAAATCCAGCTATACTAAATACTGGATCTACCTGTCTTAATGTATGGTTCAGAATCCAGGGTTATGACACAAGCGGATGAATTGGTTCTGGCGGTATTCGAGAGAAAAATACTCCGTAAAAAATATCATCGTTAACGGAGAGTATCGGCGTCGTATGAATCATGAGCTGTACGAGCTGTATACTGACATTGACGTAATCAGACGCATCAAGGTGCAGCGGTTGCGTTGGCTAGGTCATGTTGTACGCATGGACCAAAAAGGCTCCAACTCAAAAAGTCTTCGGCAATAAAAGCGATGGACGGCGCAGAAGAGGGCGACCAAAACTCCGTTGGAAAGACCAGTTTACTGAAAACCTTACAGAACTTGGTGTGACTAACTGGAGAAGAAGCACAAAAGATCGAGGCGCCTATATATTTCTTCACATAAATCTTTACGATTTACCGCCATCTCTGCACCGACCTCGTTCGTCTTATGAAACCGTCGAAAAAAAACACACTCGCACACCAAATACAAACACAATAACAATTGTAACTTTCACTCTGCTCCATCCGTTGCGTGCAAAATCTCAGATGTTTGTATTCATCCTTCAGTTAAGAAGGATTTAGAAAATTTTCTTAAATTTTGTGTTTCTTCAGCTAATTGTATTCCCAAAATGAAGGAGGGATTGATGATACAACACTGCCGCCACACGCTACAAAACAAAACCAATACATTATTAGCGCAAAACAACCGGAAACTGAAAGAGGATTGAACAGCAAAGAAAAAGAAGTGAGTATAAAAAAATATATTCAAATCATGTAATTTAAACATAACGACAAAACAAACGAATCGAATTGAAATTATGTAAATGTTTGCAAATTACATAGAATCGAAAAGAGTCGTTACAGATTTCGCCTGAAAGAGGGGGAGGGGGCACTTGTTAGTATGATAGCAAAGAATGAGTTAAATTTTGGAGAAGGAGGAGGAGGATGCCCCCAAGGGAATCGAAAGTACTGTTAAAGAAAAAAGTTATTTACTTGGCAACTTTAAAAAAGTGAGACGTAGGGTTGGGTTGTCATTGGAGTAAATTGAATGCAAATATTAGAAGGTAATAAAGGATGTGGAACTAAGAGGTGTAAAAGCTCTAATTTAAATAACATAAAAATATGGAAATACATTTCTGATGTACTTTAGTAAGGAAGATAATGTTATGCAATTAGTGTTTGAATATAATTTCCGCAATTGTGGATTTGTAACAAGAATAGTGTAGGAGCTTGGTTTTATTATATTTTTTAACAAGAACGTGTTTTCCTTATATCGACGATATCTCTAATCCTGCCGCTGTCATGTATCTTCTCCACACGACTTAAGTAAGCCCACCATCATACAAGCTTCGCACTAATCTTGTCTCTCTCTTTCTCTCTCTCTCTCTTTGACATAAATTACGATATCATGCAATAGCATAACATTTATTTTATCTCAATTACGATGAATTAAAAATCTGACATCAATTTATGTTACCAAAAAAAAAATAAAATTTTCGAACAAAAAAAACAACGACGCAACTATTAAAGCACTTGAGCAAAATCACATTCGCTGTACTTTTCGTACCCATAAATAGTAGCGAAATTTCGCATTTATCGTTCATAAACACTTTGCTCTACATTTTTGCTACCCTAGAGCAGGAAATGCATAACGATAACCTTCTTAACGATGCAAAGGACAAAAATTATAATGCTTTTAGCAGCGAAGGCAAGCAAAAGAGTACAGAAAAATAGTTATAATGACATTTCCTTTATTTAAAGTGCATTCTTAAAACAACGGACAAAAGTTTAATGAGCAAATATTTCTTGTGCTCTTGAGCAGTGCAGTGAAAGTTTTGTACGAAATTGCAGCAGTGAAATAAACGAACAAAAACTGAACAAAAATGTACTAAAAGATATATTGCAATAAGTAGGCAAATTATATTTTGTCCATGACCAGAACTGCTGCCTAGCTATTACAGCGATGCACAGTGTGTCGAATTAATGGAACAGAAGGCCAAAAAATATCAGCAGTGGCAGTGGAATATAGAGCAAAGCAAATGCTATGCAGAGATTAGTTCTTTACTTTCTGCGCTTAATCGCGCATATTGCATTTTAATATAACACAACGAAATTTGCCTCCTACATCCCCTGAATATAAGTGTAACATTTTTTTATTATTCAGCAGAATATTTTGTAACACATTTGAAACAACTTTTAGCTAAATATGTTCCACAAAAAGTTAAACTTTTTAAATCGGATGTTAATCAAAAAACATGCCACAAAAACATGCACTTATTGTAAAATTTGCTAAAATATGCACATAAATATGCATAAACACGTATTTTTTTTAAAATATGCAAAATCGTATGAATGTCATTTTAAAGGAAGTTTCATGATTCGCAAAGAAAACTTAACCGCTTCTATTTTAGGATGACCATAACAAATACGCGTTTGATTTCTTGACCTATAGGTTACTATCTAATTCTATTTATGGATTCCTATAAAAGTTTTGGATGGGCGTAGGGAGTGTGGTGCAAGATAAAGCTTCTTATCGGATTAATTTGGCAAACTCAGAGTGATCCAAGCCAATCGAATTTCAAGTCTACTCACTGAGCTCTGTATTCGTGATACTACCGCGGACGAAGTACCTCCACGTGGTGACGCCTGGAAAGTGCCTTTGACACCCTCCAGAGCACGGCTAAACGTGAGTGACGAAAAATAAAACCCAGCCACGTCGACTCAGAGTGAGCGGTTCTCTGGTGAGCGTCTGACCCAGAATGGGCGGCTGTAATAAAATCCTGGCAGGAGGAGAAAACTGCGACGTGATGCGCTGGGCTTGCAACCCGCCACCGACGTTTGTTAATATTGCAATTAAAAGAAATAAAAAAAGAATAAAATGGACCCCTAAAATGTTGACGACCACCGCAAACGAATTAAGGACCATAATTTGCGTATATGAACCTGGAATATTGGAACCCTGTATAGGCCTCCATCCAACTAGCGGAAGTCCTAGAATAATACAAGGCTGACTTAACCGCATTACAGGAAATCCGGTGGACGGGACACTGGTGCTCGCGCAAGAAGACCTGCGACATCTACTATAGTGGCCAAGTATGAGTTTGGATGTGGATTAGTGGTTGGCAAGAGACTGCTACACCTAGTCTTAAGGTTCAACCCGGTGTGTGAAGGTATAGCCACCAAAACAGTCAAAACAAAGTTTTTCCACTTAACACTTATATGTGACAATACACCGACAGAAGAGAAAAGCTATGAGGAAAAAGAAGAGTTATACGAGAGCTTAAAAAATGCGTATAACCGTAGCCCAAGCCATGACATACAAATTTTACAAGGTGAATTTTATTCTAAAATTGCACACCGAAACGTCGAACAATGGCATCAGACTGATTGATTTCTCTACGGCAAGGAATATGGTAGTTAGCAGGACTAGATTTGACCATAACAACATTCTCCAGATCAATTGATGAGGAATCAGATAGATTACGTGGTAGTCGATGGAAGGCACGCATCAAGTGTTCTGGACGTACGAGTGATCAGGGGTGCGAACATTGGCTCCGATCACTACCTTACCGCAGTACCCACAATGCTAAGCATGGCGAAAGACGTACGTAACCAGGCTCAACGAAAGCTGGACATCCGTAAACTGCGGATCACAGAGGTAGCAGAAGCCAACTCCAACCACCTAACTCAACTGCTACGGAGTGCACCAACCCCTGATAATATTAGCTCGCAATTGCAATATATAGCCGACACCATAGAACGGACTGCGAGAAGCGTACTTGGGTTCTCAAAGCCGTCTCAAGAAGATGCATGGTACGATGAAGAATGAAGAAATTTGCAATGCCACGAGAGAGACGGATGTTGCATACAGGGCGAAACTGCAGCCAATGGCAGCGCGAGCTGTTCGTGCACGGCACGGCGAGAAGATACGAGCGGTAACTCGTATTTTTAGACGGAAAAAGAAAGAGCTGAAGAAAAGAGAGGATGAATGGAAGCCCGAAAATTCTAACAGAGAGTTAAGGCGAGAATGCGTGGAACAGGATTGCCATCCTGCAAAGAAGGCGTTGTACCCGAATAACGTTCTGAAGATATGGTGAGAACATTTCAGAAATCTACTAGATAGGGACACCACTCCAGAAGACCCCGCTACAATCTATGACGATGGTATTAACTGTCCACCTCCCAGCCAGAGCGAGATACGTGTAGCAATATCCCGCCTTAAAAACAAAAAAGCTGCTGGAGCCAATAATCGCCCTGCTGGTCTCCTGGCAGGAGCTTATTAGGAGCATGCATCAGCTTATGGAGATCACGTGGCTAGAGGAGAGCATGCGCAGGGATTGGAGTCTCAGTCTGTTATATCCCATATACAAGAAAGGAGATCGTAGTGAATGTAAGAACTACCATGGAATAAGCCTATAACAAATTGCGTACAAGCTCCTTTCGAGCATATTGTGTGAACGTCTAAAGCCAATTGTAGAAGAACAAATTGGACCATATCAGTGCGGCTTTAGACCTGGTAAATCTACGACGGATCAAATATTCACCTTACGACAAATCCTGGAAAAAAAACCATGAAAAGCAGATCGACACCTCTTTTTCGACTACAAAGCTGCGTTTGACTCTCCGAAAAAGAATAGGCTATATGAGGCCATGTCTTAGTTTGGTATTCCTGCAAAGCTGATCCGATTTTGCAGATGTACCTTGGAAAACACCAAATAATCGGTTAAGATTGGTAAAGCCCACTCTGAAACATTCAATACAGTAACAGGTCTCGGGCAGGGTGGTAGTTTGTTCTGTACACCATAAAATATAGTTATGGAAAAGGTGATGAGAAAGGCTTGTGTCAACATGTCTGGCACCATATTCCATAAGAGCCACATGCCACTAGCCTATGTCGATGCTATAGACATCAATGGCCGAAATCTGCGGGATGTTACTGCAGTTTTCTCATTGCTAGAAAAGGAGTCAGCAAAACTGGGGCTTAACGGCCAACAAGGACAAAACAAAAATAATGATTTCGACGAACAAAAAGTCCTCTCGATGGGGAGAAAACCGTCAACGTTGAAAAATATTGTTTTGAGGTAGTATATGAGTTTCCCTACCTCGGATCTTCCGTCAACAAGAAAAATAATGTCAGCCAAGAAATCAAGCGGAGAATAGTGCTAGTTAATTGGTGGTTTTACGAACTACGGCAGCACTTCAAATACACCACCTTATCTCAAAATAAAAAGAAACAGCTGTACCAGGTGTTAATAGTGCCCATTCTGTTATATGCTGCCGAATCGTGGGTGCTTACGACAACGGACATACGAAACCTGGGAGTATTCGAGAGAAAAGTACTCCGTAAAATTTAGGGACCTATCTGAATCGACGTCGAGTTTCGCCATCGAATGATCCATGAGCTGTATGAGATTTAACACGACATCGACGTAGCTTAAAGAGTCAGAATCTAATGACTAAGATGGCTGGGTAATGTTGCCAGGATGGATGTAAATGTTCCAGCGAGAAAGGTGTTTGAAGGCGAACCTGAAGGACGGCGCAGAGCAGGGAGGCCCAAACTTCGTTGGAAGGACCAAGTGGTTGGTGACGTGCCACCATCTGGTAGGACTAACTGGAGAACGCACGCAGAAGACCGAAGCGTGTGGAGTTTTCTAATACTTCAGGCCTCAAATTTATGAACCACGTTCGTAAGTTGTAATGGGCCACTTAAGTAAGTAAGTAAGGGGAATGGAAGTCGGTTTCCCCGATTGAAACTTTTTATTTGTTGTTTCTTTATTTACCGCATTTACCAAACCCGCTTGAGTCGAGTCATTTCTGATACTTGAGAACGCTGCAGTTACCTATCGTCCAGTCTGACCCATGTTATCAATGTCATGGCATATGCGAGTAGCATGTGTTTTCTGCTGTAAATTGAGACTGTTCTGTTAACTGCTACATTTCGCAGGACCTTTTCCAACAATGTGTTGAATAGTTCATAAGATACCCTTGCATGGAACCTCGTTTGGTATTAAACGTTACGGAGAGGTCTTTCCCAATATTAACGAGCGATCTCATGACAGTTATGTTATGTTATTCTGCATAAATGTATTAGCTTTGTAGGAATACCAAACTCTTAAAGCTTTTACAACCTATTCACATATCGGGCTGTCAAAGACGGCTTTGTAATCGGCAAACAGGAGGTAGGTTACAATTTATAAGTCTTGGCTCTTCTCAAGGATTCGACGCAATATAAATATTCGATTGGTGATCGATTTATCTAGTCTAATGTCGCTTTATAGAATTTTGTAGGCAATGGGAAGGAGAAGTATATAGACCACTATAGTTGTCGCAAATATTTATGTCTCCTTTCTTAGGCACAGGACATAATACGCTAAGGTTGAAGCCATCATGCATGCTCCTTAAAAACTTGTAGCCTCAAATATTAATTTCAAATTAAGAATCTCGGTGCGAAACCCGGATAACTTCACTTTTTTAATATGTTGGGAAATCCACAAAAAAAATATATTTTAGTAAAATTTTAGGAAATTATGCTGAATGGTATGAGTTCATCTAGAGTTATATTATCATTAATATTATATAAGCTATAAATGGAGTTTGCGTTTCGGTATAAAATGGAGTTGGCCGGTTCTTGCACCAAAGTCTTCAATTGGTCTTTAATACTGTTGCCAACAGTCGTAAATGTCGAAGCGTTGAATATATTTCTTAAAATAATTTAAAAAATGTTGATGTTCCGCATATCCTTCAAAAATCAATTATTTTTGACGAGAATATAAATTCTCTTTTGGCGTATTACAACTTAAATCAGGTCGAATACAATTACTGCATTATCTTCAATAAACAGTAGGCAGGACATTTTTAACCATTAGCTTTAATAAATGTTTTTAAAATAATAAAAATGTTATGCTTTCATATTTTCCAACAGTCTTTCCCATTTATTCTGATAACTATACACTGTGTGATGCCGGTATAACATGGATGATATTTTGTAAACAAAAATGATAATGTTGTGATTATGATAATAATTCACATTAGTTATTCGTATTAATTGATATTTTACTTAAAATCATTTTGAGTACTGTACTTGTAGTACAACACAGATATGTTTTGCTATTACTGGAACTAAGAGAATTTGTGCAAAAATATGTCATATTTCACTTTGTAAATTATACTTATAACTAGCTGAGCCAGCAAACGTTGTTCTGCCATACAACCTCTGACTCGGCGTACTTCGAAAATCGAATGGGGAATTGAATTCGCTAGAATTAGAAGGGAAAATCGGTTGGAATAATAGAAAATCGAGGGATAAGGACTTCCTCTCCTTTGAAAAGATTTGACGGGAACGTCATCAATCCAGTTCAAACATCAACAGGAATTTGGCCATTACAAAGCGCCAGTAGATATTTTGAAAATGCAGTCGTTTTGCAACGTGACTCTCATGTTAGTAGTTTATTTCAACTCCTTGTCATTCCGCCACAAAGACATTAATTTCATCAGCAGCAGTAGATTTTGGGATGGCGGGAGGCGTTTGACGAAAATATTATCGTACAGAAATATTATCGTGCATTCATCCCAAATGATTATTTTGCATTCTCGCAACAATTTCGCTGTCGCCGAACTTCTGGATATTGTGCGCAATGGCTTGTCAACTGTGAGAAGATTCATCGGCAACATCAAAGAGGAGTGTGCAGTTCGACCGCCTTTCAACAAAGTGGCAGCAGATGGTGCAACAGCTGACGAAATTTGCGATCGATACGCATAAAAATTATTTGAGCTAACCTTTTTTTTCGTTTCTTTTCCTGATGCCTTGTAAACAAACCTGTCAATACAAACCATCTTAAAATTGTTGTGATATTCAACCTCTCCACGGCAGAACATCAACGGGTATTGAAGTGCATCATATGACCGATGAGTCTCCCGACGCTTGAGAACAATATCTTGTGATTCCACATTCTCACCCTGCAATAGCTGTGAAGCCGTCGATATTCACATAAACAACTTTAAATGCAGTTATCTCCTAACAAAAATGTTCGATCGCAAAAAGGATACAGTTGGGATCTCATCTTAAAATAGATTGGGATCTCACCTCGAAATGAGTAGCAGCATAAGCCGGGAGTTTCCGATTGTAACTTCAATGAATTGCAATGCTGGCATACGACAGACAATGAGCCGATATCAACTCAGCGAAGATCTTTGTAGGCGATTGTGGAATCGTATTCAAAAGCAGCGCGTTTCAAGTCTATATTTCCGACTGGGGTTCTTCTAGTAACATTTGAGGTGGTGATTGTGCAGCGCGAAACTGTGCAATATGGGCACGTCTCCATTCATTTTTTTGGCACGTTCCTTTTGCGTTTGATTATTACTGACGTTCTGACTAATTATAGCACGACGCGTACGCCGTCCAAAGTTTGATTACACTATGCAACAAATGACGACTTTTTGAAAAATACAAAAACGGGATAGTATAGGTTCGATTCTACTATCGAAGGGTAATAAAAACCTATACTCAGTTTGGCGAGATTGGTGACCAATTTTTTTTTATGGGCCCCTAAAGATTCTCAAAATCAGCGAGCCCCATGAAAAAAGGTGTGATCAGTTTTTGTCCAACAGCTAACTCACACTTCGTGATAGCGCTAAACTGTATTCGGCAATAATGTAGCTGGGAGTTTTGCGCACTAACTTTATTAACAAATTATGTCAAATAGGTTGGTTATTCCAGCCCTTTTTAAAAAAAAATTGAAGAAGAATTTATTTTTTTTCACTTTTTTGAGCATTACTTTGAGGGAGTCCAAATTTTTCTCTAACACTGTTCGCCAAAATTGTAGCCCTGGTAAAGATAAACAACTTTCGTGAACATATCAATCCAATCTGAACGTGTCTAGGCAGCCTAAATAGCTCATAAAGTCCACGATGATACCGGTTTTTCAAACCTTTACGCACTTATAAGCCAGTAACGTGGTTGAATATCAACCGATTTTAAATTTCTCAGTGGATTTAGAAAGAAGAGACTGCGGCCTTTCCAACCATATATATAGTTATATTGGTAACTTGGCATATCTGCTTGTTTTTTGCCTCGAAATTTCAAACTTTTGTAATTTTTTCACTATTTTTAAGTTTGATGAAGTTTGTAGCCCCTATTTTATAAGGACACCCTAATGTTTACTATTTTATTCAGAAAGTGAACGCTTTCACCAGTTAAAGGCATACTTGTTTGTAAAAATCGGTTAACAAATAGTTAAGTTTTTAATGTTTTCCTAGGGACGCAACTATGCTAAAATCAAAGTTGAAGTAATTAACAACAACACCAAAACAATGCTTCTTCTTCAACTCTTTGATTTTAGTATAGGATATGAAAGTTGCGTCCCTCGGAAAACATAAATAACTTAACTAGCTGTTAACCGATTTTTACAAACACATATGCGTTTAACTCGTGAAAGCGTGCACTTTCCGAATAAAGTAGTAAACATCAGGGTGTCCTTATAAAATAGGGGCTAAAAATTTCATCAAACTTAAAAATAGTGAAAAAATTACAAAAGTTTGAAATTTCGAGGCAAAAAACAAACAGATATGACAAGTTACCAATATAACTATATATATGGTTGGGAAGGCCGCAGTCTCTTCTTTCTAAATCCACTGAGAAATTTAAAATCGGTTGATATTCAACCACGTTACTGGCTTATAAGTGCGTAAAGGTTTGAAAAACCGGTATCATCGTGGACTTTATGAGCTATTTAGGCTGCCTAGACACGTTCAGATTGGATTGATATGTTCACGAAAGTTGTTTATCTTTACCAGGGCTGCAATTTTGGCGAACAGTGTTAGAGAAAAATTTGGACTCCCTCAAAGTAATGCTCAAAAAAGTGAAAAAATAATAAATTCTTCTTCAAATTTTTTTGAAAAAGGGCAGGAATAACCAACCTTTTTGACATAATTTGTTAATAAAGTTAGTGCGCAAAACTCCCAGCTACATTATTGTAGAATACAGTTTAGCGCTATCACGAAGTGTGAGTTAGCTGTTGGACAAAAACTGATCACACCTTTTTTCATGGGGCTCACTGATTTTGAGAATCTTTAGGGGCCCATAAAAAAAAATTGGTCACCAATCTCGCCAAACTGAGTATAGGGTTTTATTACCCTTCAATAGTAGAATCGAACCTTTACTATCCCGTTTTTGTATTTTTTTCACTGTTGCACTGTGTTATCTAATAGGGGGAATTAGTCAAGTAAATAACTCTCCCTAAAAACAACCATGTCCTTCCACTAAGAATTTGTCTCTTTTTCCATTCGGAAAGTCATGTCGGAATAATTATCTAAAATTTTTCGCAGTTACATCGTCCAAAACTATCAAATCATACGAAAAAAGGCTAAATTTCGTCGAATAAATAATTAAAATTTTTTGAATTTTTGAGGAATTTTGCAAAAAAAATTTTTCTATTTTTACATTTGAAAAGTCTTTCGCAATTCCATACAAAAAATCAATTTTTGGTTATTCCAATTTACCGGCTTTTCCTGAAAATTGAATATATAGATATTATTTATCTCGCTAAATTTTCCAACCAACATCAAAATCATCAAATCATGCGAAAACTGCAAAATTTTGTCGATAAAAAATTCAAATTTTTTGCGCTTTTCCGGAATTTTCCGAATTTTTGGCTAATAATTTTCTTTTTTTGCATTTGAAAAGCCATTTCGTAACAATTGCACTCAAAATTCTCGGCTAAGGATTTTCCCAAAATTTTGTGGCATAAAAAATGCATGCCAATGAAAAATAGAGCAAACTGGGCCAACGTTCTATCTTGATAAATTACTATAAATTTTTCACACTATTTTTATATTAATATATTTCACAATGGCATTTTCCATAATTTTCTAACTAAAATTTTCTATTTTTCCATTCGAAAACCGACAAAAATTTAATTTTCGATTACCTCAAATCAGGCGATTTTGCCGAAAAAATTCAAATTTTCCGATTTTTTCGGAATTTCCGAGTTTTTTACCGAGAATTTGTGTATTTTTCCATTCGGAAAGTCGTTTCGGAATAATTATCCGAAATTTTTCGCAAGTTCCATCGTTACAACTATCAAATCGTACGACAAAAAGCAAAATTTCGTCGAAAAATAGTATTAAATTTTTTCGAATTTTTCCGGAATTTTCCAACAAAAATTTTTTTTTTTCCATTCGAAAAACCATTCATAACAATTGCTCACAAAATTCCATACAAAAAAGCAATTTTCGGTTTTTCCAATTTTCCGGCTTTTCCGGAGGAATTTCCCAAAATTTTCTTTTTAATAAACCTTCTCCTGGTAATTATGAACTACTGATTTCACACAGCTGTCAAATATTTTAATCTTAATCCGTTTAAAGGTGAGGGGGGACTTCCAAACATGTTTGAGTTGGCGGAAAACTTGTGTTGTACTATTTATGCAGTTTGCAGAAACATTGGACATCTTGGATCTGTTGGTGTTGCAAGGTGAATTGTTACGTGATTGAGGTGTTGATTTTCACAGCCTTCGTTTTTGGAATGTTTATTCTGAGACCGCAGATTGCAGCTTCGGCTTCGATTTTAATTAGTTTTGACTGCATGTCGTCAAAACTATGAGATAGCAAGCAAATGTCGCCTGCGTAGACTAAATCTTCTATACTGCCGTTTAAGCGCCATGTGATGCCTATAAGGGTAGATGTCGCTTTCGTCATAATGTTGTCGAGGACTACGTTGAATACATTTATCCGGTATTCTCTTGCAACGAAGTGTGTTCCAAATTGCAGTATGGACTTGTGTATCAGACGCCTTCTCAAAGTCGATCAATATTAAATACAGCCGCGATTGCCATTCGACTGATTGCCCCTTTATTATCCTCAGGCTATTAATGTGATCGATGCCTGATTTTCCAGGTCGGAAGCCGCCTTGCTCGTTACGAATATCTTTGTATAATTCGTTCAATAATCTCCTATTTATTATATTAGCTATGACCTTGTTTACCATGCTAAGCAGCGTTATGCCCCTCCAGTTTTTGCATTCTGTGAGGTCGCCTTTTTTTGGATTTTGGATTATCATACCCTCTTTTAAGTAGGCATCTATTTAATTGGTGTCCCAGAATTTGTCTATGATAGGACTTATAAGTTGTGCGCTTATACCTGTGACCGCATTTAGTAGCCAGGGCATATATTGTCGATTCCTGGTGCTTTATTGTTATTGAGTCTGTTCAACTTCAGCCACGCTGGGTTTGTAAGTCAGTTGTCGTGCCTTCCGGTGTGATCAAGACAAAGGCATGTACATTTAATGGGGTCCTAGATGGTATTCATCATTTTTCCATACTGGTCTACTCATATCTACATTTGGCCTGTTTTTAATGTTATGACCTCTCCACGGCTGTTTTTAAGGGTTTACTAGAGGTAAAGCTCCTGTGACTTAGTTGTTTTGAAATTCTTTTCAGGTCCCAACACAAGGAGTTATAAAGGTTATGAAGAGCTAAGTAGTTATAAAATCTGTTTATTCATCTATCTCAATTCTTAATATAACTATATGGCTTAATTTATACGCTATTCTCATAATAACTTTTGGTATTTAAAACATTAAGACACTCGAGTTTATTTTAATTTAAGCATTTCTCAATATGTTTAATGAATTGTTAATACTTTAACTAATCTCAAATTTGCAATTCATTTAACATAGCCTCGCTTCATAAGATTAACAGTTGATTGCTTATTTGGGTTCACTCATTTATCCACGAATAGTCAATTCGAGCGTATGAGCAATATTATTAGCATTGTTCACATATGAAAAATCACTTATACGTACCCTCTCACAACGCTAGCAAACATTAAATTTTATGAATACTTGAGACACAGGCATACAAAGCAAATCATCTTGATAAATATTTCCAGTTATACAATCAATTACAAAGCAAAGCTAATCATGTAACTTTATTAAAAGTGTATTTATATACACTAACATACTTATACATACATATGTTGCCAGAAATAATTTGCCACAAATGCCATTGTTCCAGATAATTCATCAGACTTTGATTAATATAAGAAATAAACAAAAGAAATAATGAAATTATGGCATTTTCTAATTAAATCAAAAGCAGAAAACAATACTCCAAGCAAGATACAGTCAAACACACACACACACGCACAATAAGTATTTCTTACTAACTCAATTTTATCACACACATACACACAATTATACATTAGTAAATTCTCTAAGGCGCAAACCCACGCACACTCATTCACATTGCTATGCTATGCAATAAACAGGCGTACAAATGTAAACAATAACTAATTAAACGAATAACAAATAATAACGCAGCACAAACAAAACTGACTGGAAAAATCTCAATAATTACACTTCAATTGTTCGAAATGCCAATGCTAATTGCTCTGTCATAGCACACGGGTGGAAGGAGCATACCACCTCTAATTATGCCACATGCCTAAAGCTTACTCCATTGCAAATTCCAAGCTGCGTGGGTCAACAACTCCTCCTCCCTTTTCTGAAACTATCGTAAAGAATCATTTCCAGGAAATTATGATTATATTTTTCTTCACAGACTTTTTCGTTTCTTATCGCAGTCATAAAAACTTAAGTCATAACAATTTCAAATATAATTGTTTCTATTAGAAGTGCGGGGGCACAGTAATGCGAGCAGAAACAAAACTTTGTTAATAGCGTGATAATTAAACAAGCAGACGCTTTAATTGCAAAGGTGTTCAATGACCTGGGAGTGTTCATAAATGTGAAGTGCCAGGAATGGGTAATATTAGATATTTGAGATAATATGTTGTATTACAGACATTTGCGGAAAAAGTATTTTTAAGGAATGGGAACAAGACGAAAATGTGAAGAATGTGCGTCCTGAATTAATAAGAAGGATGATACCATAGCTGCAGTTTATAGACAGGTGTTGTCAAATGTGTAGGGTGGTTTGTTGAGCTTGTATACCATTAAGTTGCCCTGATTTTGATTCAGTGGTTAAGAGATTTTTTTTGGAGATACGTGTAACGAAATGAGTTTTTATTAGTTTCAAAAAAAATATTTTATATTTAGCAAAGGAATTCTAAGTATACCCTTGGCATTCCCTAATTTTGCAGAATACAAAATGAAACGTTACCATTGAAAAAGTGTCCTGAATAAGATTCGAAAGCTAATTATACCCTTACAGTACGGGTAGGAGGATATATATCATTTGATATGACTCAAAAGTGTAACACATAGAATGAGTCAATTTGGACCATAGGTTTCTTTGTACAATAGTTTGTCTAAATTATATTTTTATAAAGCTGTAATAGGATAAAGTTTTGGAGAAAAACTGGAAGTCTAGCCACGCTCTTCTGGTACCTCCCATACAAATGCACCATTTCACCCACTTTAGAAATCGTGTACTAATATCAATACTCCCAAAACGATCGTATCCAAATTCTGCATTTTGTTAAGCTTACTTGGCTAGGACTTTTTTGCAATCCAATTGGATTATATACTGCACGTAGTAAAATATTATAAGGCATTCGTCTCCAGTTAGTCAAACCAAGTTAGTCACTTCAGTTAGTCACACATTAAGTTTAGTAAGGTTCTCACTAATCTGGTCTTTCCAACGGAGTTTTAGTCGCCCTCTTCTGCGCCATCCATCGCAACCGCTGCACCTTCATGCGTCTGATCACGTCAATGTCAGTGTACATCTAGTACAGCTCACGATTCATACGGCGCTGATAATCTCCTTAAACAATGATGGGTCCATATATGTTACGTAACAATGATGGGTCCATGTTCGTCAAGGGAGGGCTCTGTCATTAAATCGCTTGCTTAGTCCGTAGTAGCATTTATTAGCAAGCAGGATTCATCTCCGGATCTCGAGGCTGACATTATTTGTTTTATTGGTGGCAGAGCCTAGGTAGATACAATTTTCCTACCACCTCGAAGTTATAGTTGTCAATGTTCATGCAGTTTCCCAAACGAGTAGATACTTTGTTCGTTGAATCTAATAACTTCGTTTTATCCTCGTTCACCATTGGACCCATTTTCGACAATTCCTTCTGTTTACCTGAAAAGGCTGCAGTCATATCCCGCAGTTTTCGACCGATGATGTCTACGTCATCAGCGTACGCGAGTAGCATGTGGCTTTTGTTCATTATGGTGCCATTGTTTACAGCCACTGTTTACTGCAGCTTTTCTCATTATCATCTCCATCACTATGTTGAAGACGTCACACGATAGGCCGACGCCTTATTTCAGTCCTCGTCTGGTTTAGAATGGCTTCGTAAGGTCCTCGCTAATCTTCACTGAAGACTTCGTGTCAGTAAGCGTCATTCCGCGAACGCGTATCAGCTTCGCTGGAATACCAAACTCTGCTATGGCTTCGACTAAATTCTCACGTATTGGGTTGAAGAAGATAGTTTTATAGTCGACGAAAAGATTGTACGTGTTGATCAGTAAGTAAAAATATCTGGTCAGTTGTTGATTTACCAAGTCTAAAGCCACACTGATAACCCCGATCAGGTTGAATAATGCTGGCTTTTGTCTTTTACATAGCAAACTCGACAGGACCTTATATGCGACAGGTAAAAAGCTGATCCCTCGGTCGTTCGAGCACACACTTGAAACCCCTTTTTTTAGCACAGGACATAATACGCTTAGATTCCAATCTGCGGGCATGCACTTGTTAAGCCAAACCATGTGTATGAGCTGGTGCATGGTCGTTATCAGCTCCTTGAAGAACTCTGGCGGAAGTCCGTCGGCACCAGCTGCTTTATTATTTTTCAGCCGCTTTATTGCTCTTGTTACCTCGGCTTGACTTGGTAATGGGCCATCTAAGCCGTCGCTGACAGTTGCCGTAATAACTTCACGTGCGCTGCCTTCTGGAACCAACAGTTGCTGGAAGTGTTCCCTTCATATATGCAGGACACTCTGCGTATCTGTTACAAGATTTCCATCTTGGTCCTTACAGGAGGAGAGCCCATTACTATCTTCTTCTTCTTCTTCTTTACTGGCAGCAACAACAGAAATTCATCTATCAGTAGCCGCACGTAGAAAACCATTCCAAGCGCTTCGGTCTTTTGCGCTCCGTAGATAGTTCGTCATACCAAGCTTACTTAACATTTCCGTCACCTTGTCCATCCATCGGAGTTTTGTTCGCCCCCTCCTGCGCCGCCCATCGAGTTTATTGCCGAAGACTTTTCGAGCCGGAGCGTTTTCGTCCATTCGTACAACGTGTCCAATCCAGCGCATTCGGTCTTTTTATACGCGCTTGACCACGTCGATGTCGTTGTACAGCTCATACAGCTCATGATTCATTCGGCGACGGTACTCGCCGTTCACGATGATGGGTCCAAATATTTTGCGGAGTATTTTTCTCTCGAAGACTCCCAGAATAGATCCCATTACCATAGCCTTTTGCTTTTACTTTCTGGTAAAATGTTCGGACCTCACCTCTATATCCTCTATATCCTCGATCAGAAGCTATGCGACATTCTTCATCGTACCAGGATTTGTGTGAGGGCCGTTTTTCATCTCCTAGCACGGTTGTTGCGGCGGTTGCCATGGAATGCGCAATATGCTGCCACTGCGTATCGGGAACGTCAGTCAGAGGTAGAGGCATTGTGTCATAGAAGTAGAAGAGCTGGGTGGAGTACGCAATAGCTATCTCTAGAGTTTGCAGCTTCGCGATGTCCAGCATTCTTTGTGTTTGGTTACGTATGTTTTTCGCTCTGTTCAATCTTGTGCGCACCCTGGCTGCAACCAGGTAATGATCCGAGGCAGTATTAGCACCACGGATCACAATCACGTCCATAACACTAGATGCATGCCTGCCATCAATTTACACATGATCAATTGGATTTTTGGTGTTTTGATCGGGGGAAAGCCAAGTTGCCATGTTGATATCTTTGTGCTGGAATCTGGTTCCACTCACTATCATGTTCCTTCACTCTGCGAAGCATACCAGCCTAAACCCGTTGTCTGACGTGGCAGTATGCAGGCTGAATTTACCGATCGATGGACTAAGAACAACTTCCCTTCCTATTTTTGCATTAAAGTCTCGCAGAGGGCATCCGCCAGTCGGATAGTGGCACCTTCTCTTTAGAGTGTCCGGACGTTACAGGTGCATATCCTTTAATCATGGTCCTTATATCGTTTGCGGGGGTCGTCAACATTTGGGGGGTTCCGTTTGCTTCTTTTTCTCTCTCGTGCTTCCATAGCCAGTAAAGAACCTGAAGGTGGGGGGCTAGCCCAACCCTCAGGGTTCGTCGCACAATATCAGTCGCTATTCATAATAAAAAATATCACGAACAACGATGCCCAGGTGCTACCACGAAGAAGTTTGTGAGTCGGCTTGAGATGCAAGATTCACTTTAGATCCCCAACGGCACCATATTGCCTCCCGGAGATGTGGCTTTCTTCTAAGGAGTTCAGTAAAACAGGATATAGTTTTAAAATACCTAATACTTGAATATGTTTTTACTGAGAGTGAGGGTATGTGAAGGTTTACCCGACTGAAATTTTCATACTTGTTTAATTATCATTGTCACTTAAGTAGTAATGATTAAAATATTTGCATTATATTTGCTAACATCTTTTAAAATCTTCATACCAACAATAAGTTAATATATTAAAGGACTTTTTACTTTACGCTCTCTAGAAAAAAAAAATAAATACACATGTAACCATTGTTTGAACTTTTTACCTTGAAGCTGAATAATTAAATTATATTTAGACCTCAAAGTGTCCCAAATTAGCCCGCGTCTCAAATATCCTTATAAAACCTTATTAAGGCATTTTAAGAAGTTAAATGTGCTAAACGAACACCAGCTACAAATGAGTCGTTTGTACAAACATTCCTTTTCTAATATTGCCTAAGAGTCATCGAACTGTGATTTTACTCGATACGTAAGCACACACAACCCCAATTCATCTCCCACTACAAATAGATAATATGACCAAGCCCAAAACAGAAATTGTTATAACAACTAAAACTTGTTTTGCAACTGAAGCCCACCAGACAGGGCCGCAACTTAAAAATGAAATACAAATAGCTAGGACAACAAACCGAAAGGCTTTTGTATGTAGGTATATGGCTTGGTGTTTGTGTATTTGTATAAGAGTCTTTAACATTTGTTGTCTTGAGTTCTTTGTGGATTCCTAAAGGGATTAAACGCCTACAGTGAAGGAATAAAGGCAGCTAAATTCTGTATCAGCAGCTGAAGCAGCAGCCGACGTGAATGTATATACATATAAGTAATATAACCCCTATGTCTATATCTGTTCGCCTGTCGTTCTTACCGTCTATTATTGTTGTTACTGTTGGTGCATTAAATTTTTGTCTTTCAGTTTTTGCTCAACTTTTGCGTGCTCGTCTTACGATATCTTCGTCTTGTACCAGAAAAGAGGTGGGTATGTTAAGGTTTATGGTAACGGAGGAATGTAATGTTATTGCCACAGTTTTTGAGATATATTTACCAAAACTTCTTGCATTTGAGTAAGATAATATGCTTATCTTACAAGTAAGTGTTAAAGTTATACAAAGATTCCGATAACTATTCCTAAAAATCGGAAAATTCACGGATTCAAGTTGATAAAACCGTTTAAGTAATTTGGTAGTCTGGGTTCCAAAAACCAAAGTACGAGGTAACAAGTAAACATAAAATTAAGCTTTGACCCATTTTTAACACAAGTAACGTATGCGCTGGGTGATGCGGAATTTTCTAATTTAAATTTACTGACCGTAATTCAGGTTTATATACTGAATAATGTGTGTGGTTTAGGTTAATATCAGCAATGCATGGCCGTCTTGGTGATTTTGGTTTTGTTATTTCGGGATTGTTGATAATTCGGCTTCGTATCCGCAATTCAGGATCGTGTTGGTGACTCGTGTTCGTATCCTCAACTCAGGATTAGTTGGTGGCTTGTATTTTTCAGTAAATCGACTGAATAATCGTTCCTGACGCAGTGTTAGTATCAAAATGCTACGGCGCTAATTTCCAATACAATGCTACGCAACCGAAGAGTATCTTTGTCTGCCAGACCGAAATCTGTGCAACTGATACCTCTGAATTTAACAGGAGTTGGATTCAACAGACCGAAGTCCAAATCAACAGACCGAAGCCCAATTTAACAGTCCGCTTCAACAGACCGAAGTCCGTCTTAACAGACCAAAGTCCGATTTATAAAACGGAAGTCAGATTCAACAGATCGAAGTCCGATTTATCAGACCGAAGTTCGATTCAACAGACCAAATTTCGATTCAACAAACCGAAGTCCGATCCAATCATCTGTACTCGAGTTAATCCAATAGAATTTGGGTTTAACTAACAAAAGTTAGTTTAAGAGACCGAAGTCCGATTCAATAGATCTCACATACCAAAGTCCGATTCCACAGACCGTAGTCCGATTCAACAGATCGCAGTCCGATTAACAAGCCGAAGACCGATTTAACATACCGAAGTTCGATTCAACCGCTTAAGTTAAAATAATGCCAATCATTGACAACAGAGTAGCTTGACCAACACTGAGCCAAAACGAGATCTGCAAGACAATTGCAACGTGCATGATCCACCTCATAAGCCCGATTTGGCTAAAGGAATTCGTCCCCGATGATTGGAATCTGAGTGTTCTATAACCTGCGCTTAGAAAAGGCAATCCATGTGTGCACACCAACTACCGCGGGATCAGCCTTTTACCCATCGCATAAAAGGTCAGGTCGAGTGTGTTATGCGAGGGACTAAAACGCAGCTTAACGAATCCTATAACGGAACGGAGAATGGGGGATTTTCTAATTTGAGTATTTTGATTGTTATTCATCTGGGAATAACCAGAATTCATCTTTAATCTATCTATCCAAGCAGCTCACAATGTCCGAGAGATCACGTGTTCCCAGGGCAATTCAGTTGAACTTCCGTACAGTGGTAGCAAATGTGAGAAAGCACAATGTTAAGTAACCTATTGGCATGCTACCACCGATTTATTTTAGGAAGTAGGTAACAGAAGATACTGAAGCTTAACGCAATGGCTCTCTTAGTGGCCCCCAGAAACTTGGATCGGGCGCGGTAGCCTAAAAGCCACTCTCCTTAAATAAAACCAATTATTATGAAAACATGTATAAAATCAAAAACAATAACCCCCCTCCTCTAAATGTTGACTACCCCCGCAAACCTTATAAGGACAATGATTTACGGAGATGCACCTGGAATGTCCGAACTCTCTGCAGAGAAGGTGCCTCTATCCAACTGGCTGAAGATTATAATGATAAAATAGGAAGGTAAGATGCTCTTGGTTCAGCAGTCGAAAAATGCAGTCCTTCGATAACGGATTCAGACTGGTTAGCTTCGCGTCGGCAAGAAACATGGTAGTGAGTGGAACCAGAATCCCACATAAAGATATCCACAAAGCAATCTGGATATTCCCTGATCAAAATACAAAAAACCAGATTGATCACATCGTAATTTATAGAAGGCATGTCTCAAGCGTTATGGATGTGCGTGTAATGCGCGGTGCAAATATTGACTCGGATCAACACCTAGTTGCAGCCAAGGTACGCACACGATTAAGTAGTGCTAAAAACACTCGTAATCAAACGCAAAGGAAGCTAGACATCACAAAACTGCATACCACCGAAATAGCCAATGCCTACTCCAACTAACAATTTACTTAACCACCTAATTCTGATATTCCCGATACACAGTGGGAGCATATTGCGAATTCTATGACCACTGCCGCAACGACCATACTGGGCTATGCAAAACCACGCTCAGACAAGTCCTAGTAAGATGAGGAATATCGCGAAATGTCTGAAGATAAGGATGCTGCATATAGGGCGAACTTGCAGCCAATGGCAACTCGTGCAGTGACGGCGCGTTATAAAGAGAAGAGGAGTGAGATGACACGCCTCTTCTGGCGGAAAAGGAGTCTATGGAAGAAAAGAGAGCGCCAAGATATCGAAAATTACAGGGATAGAGGTGAAGCCGGAATGTTCTACCAAATGGTAAAAAGTAAAGGGTTTGGACCAAGGATCCCTACCTGTAAGGACGTAGACGGAAATCTGGTTACCGAAGCCGATGACCTACAGGCAGATCTTTTTAAAGCCGGCGGCGATGAGCTGTCAACGTGCATGCACCAGCTCATAAACACAATTTGGCTCAAGGAATGCATGCCAGATGATTGGAATCTGAATGTACCAACTATCGCGGAATCAGCATTTTACCCATCGCATACAAGGTCCTGTCTAGAGTGTTATGTGAAAGACTAATCCCCATTTTACCAAACCTGATTGGACCTTATTAGTGTGGCTTTAGACATGGTAAATCCAAAGCCGAACAGATAATCACACTACGACACATCCTGGAGAAGACCCAAGAAAAGCAGATCGACACCTACTATCTGTTTATCGACTACAAAGACACTGACTGATACGAAGTCCTCAGTAAAAAAGGCACAAATCTTACAGAGCCATTTTCTACAAAGCGATGCTTCAGACAAGGCGATAGTCTGTCATACGATCTATTTAATACCATAACGGAGATGATCATGTGAAAGGCAGTAGTAAACACGACTGGCACCATCTTTAACAAAAGCCATATGCTGCTCGCGTATGCCGATGATACAGATATTATTGGACGTAGATTGCGAGATGTTACTGGGGCTGGTGATAAACGAGGACAAAATCAAGTTATGGCTTAGACACGTTGTACGAATGGATGAAAATTTTCCAGCTCGAAAGGTTTTCGTAAATAAGCTCGATGGGTGGCGCAGGATGGGGCGACCAAAACTTGGATGGAACAGGTGATAGAGCTGTTATCTACATTTGGTGTGACTTACTATTTACGGAGCGCAAAAGACCGAAGCTCTTGAAATTATTTTACTAATAGATAAATTTCTGTTGATGCTGCCATTAAAGAAGGAAAATAACGGAACCTTTAAGTGTGGTTGTAGACTTGGTCAATCCACGGCCGACCAGATATTCACACTACGACGAATCCTGAAGAAGATCTAAGAAATCAATAATAATAACCATCGACACTTATCACCAAAGTTTGCTGATGAGTATTCGTGGCTGAATCCGAAACAGCTGAAATAAATTCTAAATCAATGTTCTTAAAAATAGACTTAATCAAAACAAAAACGATGATTTTTCAAGATTATTTTATTTAAGGCGCGAAAGATATAGAACTTAGAAGTAAAATATTTCAAATCTTTTAAAATGGAGATGTGACTTGCTTTCTTATAAGGGCAGTATATTCTCGTGTGTTTCTTAATATTAAAATATTGTTTCTGTTTCAGAAATTAGAGCAATTATGAAAGCAATTCTTGATTCTGTTTATATAACTCATATTTTCTTACAAAATATTTATATTTTGCTACGAAAATTTCTGAGTCCATGGTACTTTAAATTAGCAAAGAAATAATATTACACGTTTTTTACACTACATTATGTGACAGATATATTTTCTCTACAAAAAAAGGCTTCATCAGGTTTTCACTTTTGATTAAGATAATGAAATGAAACTACATAATTGTGTACCATTGTTTCAGGTCCTCGAATCAATATTGGTTTCCAGTTCTTAGGTTCCTTAAAACGCATTTACAAAATCGAATCAAAATTTTTGTGGATGTCCCATGTGCTACATAGTCAAGTTCAATTACACTCTAAATTCTATTTTGTGTTTTATGTGATGTGGACATATGCTGTCAACCTAAATATTTCGCTAAAAACCCTAAGAGCTTGTTATTTATTTGTTGGCCGACAGTGGCATGATGGTAAAAACTCGCGACAAGTTTTTGATTGGCTACCCCCTTGATATTTTCGACAGCGAATTTTGAGCAGTAAAAACACTAATGTCTACTAGGTCTCATAGATTCTTCTCAAGTCTAGAATCCAGGGGAAAACAAGTTATGTAAGTTTACTTTTTCACTGCATTATCACACTGCTTAAAATAGCAGTAAGCTTTACTCTTAGCTTCATCCTTTAGCATCTATTTGTGTGTCGTTATTGTTTTTCTTTTTGTTAATGTTGGTGTTGTTGGTATTTTTTCTCTCTATGTGTAGGATGTACATCTTCATAATATTTGTAATGACATATATGTGTGTGTGTGAGAGTGTTTCAGATTGTATAGGTAAATGTTCTTATATATACAAAAATACATACTTTCTCAGACACACACACACACACACGTACACACAAACATACATATATTTGTGTTTAGTACAACTTATCGTCTGTATGCAGCAGTTTGTGGTTTCCTTTAAATGAAATGTTAACTTGACTTGCATAAGCTCGTAAAATATTTTCTAATGAGATTAGGTGAGCATTTGTTACAAAGTAAAATAGTAACAACAACAAAAAATACATTCAACAACAAAAAAGAAAAGAGTTCAATTTCTTTATTTAAGTCCTATTTCATTTTTCTTATTCTTTAGTCACTTTTTTTCAGCAGACTTTTCAATTTATGAGCAAAATCTAGGTAAAATGAGAAAACGCCAAACAAAAAACTAAATGAAGAAATTGTTGTTTTCAATGTTGGCATTTTATGTTTGCTTCGAAATGTATTTCTTCCTTGTGGTTCTGTGGCCAACAAGGAGTAAAAGGACTTTTGCAGCTTCTGTTCTTTCTTCTCTTTTTGCTGAAAGGCTTGACTATTATGAAAATATAATGGTATTATTTTATATTACAGGTGCCAAAAGAATATAAAGATATTGCAAGTAACATTGTTGTGCCGACATCTGTAAGATTTCTGGGAAGTAAACTTAATTCTTGTGGCTTTTGTAATTTTTCTTGTCGGTTTATTATTTTATTGTTTAAATTGTACTTTTGTGGCTAAGGATTCTAAATTAAATTTATATAGATATATTGTATCGTACGATACTATTTGAACTAAGGTGTATGGTGAAGGGTTAAAGATAAAGTGGTGCAAGTAACTTTAGTATCTGGATAAGATCAAAATACAAAAATGTGTGCAAAATTTAACATTTTTTATAAAACAAGAATGCAATTTGATAGGGATTAACTATTATGTTTACTGTTTATTTTAGTTAGTAACAATTAAAGTCTTTGGGATAAAGATATTTTACCAAATTAAAAGTTGAAAATTCTATTGGAGTTATTAACTAATAACAAAGTATATACTGGCATTAAATATGTTGTCCCTATACTTATTGGTAGACAAATTTACATAACACTTCACCAATCTGCCGATTCCCCTCTCACACACATACATACATACACACGGAATTGCGTTAAAGTTTTGGATTACTTTATATTGGCTACATACTTTGACATTTACTAGTAATTCCTCATAATACTACAAAATAATCCTGGCTAAAAAAATATTGTAAAAGTATTTTATCTTGCATTGTGTAATTAAGGTTTTATATTGTTGTTATAAAGATTTGCCACGCAAAAAGGGTAATTCTGCAAAACTTTTTGCACGACCACGGCCATGACATCGATGATGATGTTGACGACTTAAACAACTGTGCTGCATATAGTTTGCATTTTATGTGAAAGACACATGAACTGCGAAAATTACAATTTCAACGTCCCACACATCTACAATGCGATGATGCACAACTGTAAGTAAATAATATTCCGACTAAATGTGGCTTACATGTGAAGTGAGTCTTCTTTAATTCAAGGAAATTGCGGTGTACTAACGAACTAAAATACACTGCAAAGTAGTGGGATTGGCAAGTTAATTTTTTTATTTTCGGAATTTTGCCATGCATGAGAAATATGTATTTCCGTTAACTACTCTTAATATAGCAGGATATAGATTGGAATAGTCACAAGGTGACGCAATTTAACATAAAAGGCATTTGTGAAAATATTCCAAATGACTACAATAGCAGACTAAATTGAAGAGCTATACAAAACTTAGCTAACTGGACATATTTTAATATATAAATACTTCACCAAAGATGTTCTTTAAAGTTGGGATTGTTTTCAATTAACTTGAATATCCTTTGAAAATAAAGAGTCCTTTAAAAAGGAAACGAAAACTTCATCGTCTTCACATTTGACAGCAGCAATAGAAATTTAAAATTTGCATTCCTTGAAAAACTTAGTCATTTGTTAACCGATTTTTGCTAACAAATATTGAATAATATATTAAATATATGGGGAAACTAGTGGGCCCGGCAATGCTTCGCTATTGCATATTAACATGTAATATATTTCACATTTAGGTCTACAAAGTACTTTGAAAACGGTACTTAAGCTCGACAATAATATGTTGAGTTTATTTACATATGTAACTTATTTAAAGTAACTCCTTAACATTAAATTTAACCAATTAAGATGTAATGTCGTAAATGCTAATAAAAAGTTCATCAACAAAGTCATATCTATAGTGCCGACATGTAGATTAAGTTATTTCTGTATGTAGGGCGAAAAACCACTTCTTCCACAAATCGGAAACAGACATTCCTCTAAGGTCAAAATTATTTATTTTGATCCGTAGTAGCGTGAACCATCTGTATACTAACTATCTCTTTGGTCACACGGATCAATAATATTCCCGAATACTATCTTTGTATTGAACTCGTATTACCATTTTTTGAGATAATTCGGACACCAAAGTTTGGCTTAACAAAGTGATGGTCTCACGCGCTGTATGGCATGTTACACCGTCGTGCTGGAACTATTTATCCTTCAAATAATGTGCAATGACATGCTAAATAAAAAAATCAATTGATCGTCCACTGGCTCTACTTCTTCTACCAGTTGGATTTTATATGAATGTAGGCCAAGATCTTTCCTCAGCATTTGCAGAGACCGAGTTGCTGAGAAAGACGTCGGTTCGATAAATTCGAGTCCCCTGTCATACTAACGTCTACAGCGTCGATGGCTTCTATTGCTGCTCAGATGGGTCATTATATGCACCCTCAACTTCATAAAGGGCTCCATAAGTTTGGCGAACAGAACGTGCATTTTGAAAATAAATTTGCAAGATTTGTCAACGATGTTCTTCTTTAGTTTTTACATGGTGATTTTGCAAAGTATACTAAAAGAAAGTCTATTACATTTCATTAGTATGACAGCTAGATTTACACTTATACCTATCAGAAGATCTATATGTCAAGAAAAATACCCCATGCATAGGTTATTTTCAATTGTTTGCTAATGTTACCTCTGACATACTATAAAAATTTAACCATTGTAGTATAACTACAATGAATATTGATTAATTTTTCTATCTATATGATTTATTGTTCTCCTGAAAAGCAATTAAAAAATGCATACCTGTAATGTAAATTTAAAAAAATCACTATTTTAGTCTGCGCTTCCTACACTGCCTAGTGTACGGACCATTATTTGATACAGTTAAAAAGTTAACTATTAAAGTACGTGGGCAGCGCCTTGGCACTGTTAACTTATTTTGTTCGAAATAGCCTGATCATTAGGGGTTCAAAAAAAATCCTGTTAACCGTATATCAGTATTGGAATGTACGAAAAATTCTTAGACAATTTCACTAAGAAGCTTTATGTCTAAAATTAATTCCTAGTTCGCGCTGAGAAGCATGCAGATTTCAGGTAGAGATATTTTTTTTTAGCAATTAGCAATTATTCAGTTACTTTAGACCTATGGGCCCCGGCTCTAATTTTTACCTACCATTCCGATGTTTGGAGACCAAGACGAAAAGAATA
Organism: Muscina levida; assembly: GCA_964034835.1. Classification (NCBI taxonomy): domain Eukaryota; kingdom Metazoa; phylum Arthropoda; class Insecta; order Diptera; family Muscidae; genus Muscina; species Muscina levida. Next base: position 119,136,907 of record OZ035881.1, on the reverse strand, counting down.
GTATATTTTTGATTTTTTTATTGGGATCCCGCCCAATATTCTGAAAAATTATTTTTAAAAACTTAATGTCTGTATGCCAACTCTCAGAGATCGTAACTTTTTAACAAATACATATTTTCTTCTGTAATACCTCATTTAGTTTGTTGGGAAGTCAGTTTTACGCAGAAGGTCTCAAAAAATATATATCTGAAGTATTCGGTTTGTGCTCATTTAAAAACAAAAAAAATTTCTATCTGAAATCTTCATGCTTCCCAGTTTATTGGTAAAATTTTCTTAAAATTCATCGTAGATTCCGATTTTGGTTACGATTTTTGCGAATAAAAAAATTGGCCCACCTTACTGTTCATATCTCTAGGCGAACAGCAATATACTGTGGAATTTTGACAGTTTTAACTGTTTGTTTTAAAAAGGGTGTGGAACAGCCCATTCCCACCCTTACTGTTATTCATACTGCAACAACAACATATGTAACAAATCTCATCTTCCTACCTCTGATAGTTCATAAGATATAGCCCTATCGATTTTCAAGTTGTATGGGCGGTGCCACGCCCCTTTATCCAATTACAACCAAATGTAGTCAGGTCAACAGTACCTTATGGTAAAATTTTTGTATCAATCGATCTATTAGAAAAGCCATTAGAGCGATTTTTGAAAAGGGGGCGTGGCACCGCCCACTTCCATCCTGGCTGTAATTAATACTGCTCCAACAATATATATACCAAATCTCATATTCATACCTCTGGTAGTTCATGAAATATAGCCTTTTTAATTTTCAAGTTGTATGGGCGGTGCCACGCCCCTTTATCCAATTACAACCAAATGTAGTCAGGAACTATCTACAGGTCAACAGTACCTCATGGTAAAATTTTTGTATCAATCGATCTATTAGAAAAGCCGTTAGAGCGATTTTTGAAAAGGGGGCGTGGCACCGCCCACTTTCATCCTGGTTGTAATTAATACTGCTCCAACAACATATATACCAAATCTCATCATCATACCTCTGATAGTTCATGAAATATAGCCTTTTAATTTTCAAGTAATATGGGCGGTGCCACGCCCCTTTATAATTTGCAATAAAATAATATTGCGACTATACTTTAAGATGTAAGCTATCCTATCTTTCAAGTTGGATCAAACCGAACACGGTGTGCAAATTTGATTCAAATCGGTTAAGTAGTTTAGGAGTCCATCGCGGACAAACAACGTGACACGTAATTTATATATATTAAGATTAAAAAGACCAAGAAAGGGAGTGTAACCGGGAATGTAACCGGGTGGGAACTTGGGAGATGATCGCTGCGACGTGATGCAGCTGGTGGCTCGATGCGAAAATAGGCCGAGACAATTCGGTTGTTTTTCGACCGCCTTCTGCCTCATCACAAGTTGCCATTTCCTTCTTCAAATAGTGGTCTTTTGTTCAAGCATAACTGTGCATGCATGGGATTATACAAAAAACATAAAATATATTATGTTATAACAATTTAATAACTCAATAATTCATGAAATCAATCTTATAAATATTCATTATTAATTTAGTATTAAGAGGGTTTAAGGGCAAACAACGTTCAACATAGGTCCTTATAAAATATAGGCTACAAACTTCTTTAAACTTAAAAAATAGTGAAAAAATCCAAAAAGCCAGCGATTTTAACCCTGCTATTATGTTGGGGTCATTTGATGACCCAAATCGAATTTAACGTTATCTTATTTCTAACTGGTACGAAATTTTGAAAGTTCTTAATGCTCAGTGCATAATTTTTTGAAATACATCGAATTCAATAAATGTTTGCAACATTTTAGGCTTCGACCAGTTTTTATTGCAAGTGTATACACATATCATGTTGGGGTCATATTATGACCCCATACATATTTTTCATGACTGATAATAAATATATATTGTTATTCGTCTATGTTATATATTTAGTTTTTAGTTTTTCACTTATTTTTGGACAGCGCAAGGAACTTACACCCATTTACAGCCTCTCTCCTACCTTTTTACAAGAGCAATCATATCTATGGAGCAATTTGCCAATATTTCTCGTGTACTAACATTTGTGTCAAATTCGTGTCAAAACTTGCAACTGCTTTACGTTCCAAATGCTAGTATAACACTCGACGAATAGCTCATTCCTTTCCGAGGTAGATGCCCTTTCAAAGAATATATGCTAAATAAACCTGGAAAATATGGCGTGAATGCGTGGATAGAAGAGAATTCTGACACAGTGTTTTGTTTGCAGTTCCAAATTTTATTGGGCAAAGTGGAAGACATTGCTGAATGGAACCAAATCGAGCGGGTTTTACTTGACTTAGTGTCTTCATATCATGGATAAAATGTGGCTTCCGATAATTTGTTTACGAGCCATAATCTTCTATTAGAACTGCTAAAGCAAAAAATTACTACTGTTGGTACAGTAAGAAAAAAACAAACGTTTCTTGCCGGTTCCGAAAATCAACTGCGTAAGCTTCCTAATTACTAGAGCAATTTTTTTTATGAAAAAGGCACTGTAGTTATATTTGAGCCGAAAAAATACAGAATAGTTTATTTGGAAGATCTACAATTTTTCTGATATAATTGAATACTTCAACTCGACAAAAGGCGAAGTCGATACACTGGACCAAATGGTTCAAACATATTCGTGCAAAAGAAAAAGCAATCGGTGGCCAGCTGTTCTGTACTGTAACTTACTGTAACTTACTGGATATTTCTGCTTTCAATGCTTTTATAATGTGGACCGAAATTAATCCTCAATGGCAAGAACATAAACTGCACAATAGGTGCATATTGTTAGAGAAACTCAGCGAAGCCTTAGCCAAAGTACATATCAAAAGACGTGATCAACTCTCTCGCGCAGAAGCCTATGCATCGCTAGTACAAATAATTCGACCAGAGGGCAGTGCATCGCCATCTGCGCATTCTAACGAAAAATGTGAAAATTTTGCCCATTTGCACATACAATTTTCTAGTATATTGATATTATATTAAGTGGGCGAGTGACATATTTGTATGGGAGTACAAGATGAGGTTTGTCTAGACTTCCAGGTTTTTTCCAAAATCTTATTATGCAAGAGCTTTACTAAATACAGAATTTTGGCACGATCACGTTAGGTGTATTGATATTATCACTCGATTTCTAAGTGGGTACATTTGTATTTAGAAGGGGTGTGGCTAGCTTCCAGATTTTTTTTTTCAAAACTCAATACAGAATTTGGGTACGATAGCGTTGGTTTTATTAATAATATTAATCGATTACTAAAGTGGGTGGTACCAGATGGATATGGGAGGTACCGGAAGGGGCGTGGCTAGACCTCCAGTGTTTTCACCAAAACTTTATCCTGCTATAGCTTTACTAAATACAGAATTTGTCCACGATCGCGTTATGTGTATTAATATTATTTCTAAAGTGGGCGGAGCGGTATATTTGTATGGGAGGTACCAGAAGGGGCGCGGTCATGTAGCTCATTTACAATACTATAAGGAAAATAAGTAGTTTTAGGGAAATATTAATCCATACAAAGTTTCAAAACAATTTGTTGCGTCTTTCGAAAGTTATCGTGCGTACCAGAAGGACAGACACCTACTACGAGTAGGGTGAGGATATAACAAATACCTTTAATGAGTGTATAACATGAATAAAACTTGTTTGTCCATCACACCGACCCACAATTTCTCTAACGACAGCTTTTTGTTATGATCACAAGCTTTAAACATTTTTTTTAAACTATAGAAATTTAAATTTTCTCAATAAAACTATATGGGGTCATAATATGACCCCAACATAACGTGTGTGATTTTTTTTCTAACATAGTAGCAGGGTTAAGGCAATAGCAGACAGATGTCAAAAGTTTGCTATGCAACTGTACATGTCGCAGTCTCTTCTTTTCCAAACTTAAATTCAACCACGTTACTGACTAATAATTGCGTAAAATTACGAAAACCGATTTATTTACCCGTAAGTGAAGATACTAAAAACAGATTCCCGTTGTACTCAGCTGCCCCTACCAGAAAAATAGTATTATATCCCAGGTATATCGATTTCACTTTATTTGTTTCACGGTGTAGTTCATTACTCCAAGTTTAGATAACAGCTCTTCACCTGATCCATCCAACGAAGTTTGGTGGCCCCCTCCTGCTTCGTCCATTGAGTTTATTGCCGCCGACAGAATAGATTGATCCGCTCGTAATATTACCCATGATTCTGCGCTGTAGAGCAAGTTAGATAGGATCAGTATCTATTAGAGTTGAATATTTGTTCATTGAGATAGGGTATTGATAACACTGTGCTACACACAAAATATACAGGGGTTCTCATGTAGCATTTCTGTTAGACTGGAGTCCATAGAGTAAAGTAACACTTTTAGTTTTTCTCGGTCACTTCGTTTAGTAAAGTTTTTATAGCAAATTAAGTGAAATGGCGATATTCCTAAAATTACAAGTTCCAAAAATCATAAGTATTCTCTTTGTAAACCGATTTTGAAAAGCTTACATTTGTTATAAAGCTATGACTTTCACCTTTTATTAAAAAAAAATAGGGAAATAGAGAACCCCTGTATATTTTTTTCTTCACATTTGTATCACTGTGTAATTAATCGCTTGCTTAGTCGTCTCTGGACTTCCAAGCTGACATAATTATTTTTGTTTACTGCGAAGACAAAGGTAGACAAAATCTTCTAACGACAGTTTTCAAAATAATAGTTTTCAACGTTCTACACGAGTAGCATCTTTGTTCGTTAAAACAAATAGCCTAGTCTTTTCTCATTTATCACCAGACCCACTTCAACCAATTGCTTCTTAATGTCTGAAAAGGCCGCAGTAACATCCCGCGGTCCTCGGTCTATTAAATATTAGTTAGAATATCTGGTTGGTCGTGGATTAACCAGGTCTAAAGCCACGCTGATATCAGGATCGCTCGGATAGGGTTTAGTTTTTTACATAACTCACTAGACTGGACCTTGTCTGCGATGCATGAAAGGCTGATCCAGCGGTAGTTCGCACACACACTTAGATCAACCTTTCATAAGCACAGGATATAGAACACTCAGACTCCAATCACAGGACCCTGAACGCGATGGATGAAGGCTGATCCCTCGATAATTCGCACACACACTTGGATCGCCTTTCTTAAGCACAAGACAGAGAACACTTAGATTCAAATCATAGGACATACACTCTTTTAGCTAACTCTTTTTTATGAGTTAGTGCATACTCATTGCCAGTTCATCGCTGCCAGCATTAAATGGCTCTGCCGGCAAAGCTATTTCCGTACTAATATCGTGTTGGCTCTGTCTTTGACAAAGTACTCTGTTGTCGAAGATTGGCGTGATTTCGTTACTGATGCAGCCTTCGGTAACGAGCAGAGTACGAAAGTGTCCCCTCCAAATTTGCAGCACACTCTAAGTGTCGCTGACCATATTTTAATCTCTGTCCTTACAAGTGCAGATCCCTTGGTCGAACATTCGGGCTTCACATCTATCCCTGAAACTTTCGATTTCACGCCTATGCCTTTGATTTTATATACGCTTTTTCTGCCTGATGGAGTGTTTTATCTCTCTTTTCTTTTCATTAAATCGTTTCGTCACCGCACACTTTCCCATTGACTGCAGTTTTGCCTTCTATACAGCTTCCAATGGGTTTTTCATAACCCAGTACGGTCGTTGGGCCAGTGGTCATACAGTTCGAAATATGCTGCCACTGTGTGTCGACAACATCAGAATTATGGGGGTTTGTCTAAAGTAATTAAGAGATTTTGTTGGAATAGGCATTGGTTATATCGGTACTAAGCAGCTTTGAGATGTCTAGCTTCCTTTGTATTTGCATGCCTGCCATCGATTGTCACGTAATCAATCTGGTTTCTCGTCTCTGGATCAAGGGATATTTAGGTTTCCTTTTGAATATCTCTATGCGGGAATCTGGTTTCACTCTCTACCATGTTACTTGCCGCCGCGGAACTAATTAGTATGATTGCGTTATTGGAGGTGTTATTGTGTAGACTGCATTTTCTGACTGCTGAAACAGGAGCATCTTTGCTTCCTATCACTGTGTTATTATTGATATAAATGATAAATTTGTATAAACTACTATAACTTGAACATAGGGAACAGTTATTAAACAATTTGAGCCATCGCAACAAAACAAAAGTTTTAACAGTAGGCAACAGAATTTTCTGATACGAACGAGCATACTGCTGCTGTGCGTGCTTGCTATCACCAATGTTTGAACCGCTCAGCAATGAAGATATTACATTTTAATATGACACCATCTCCAGCTGTTGTCGCGAGTTTTTTTTTCTCGATCCACTAAAGATTTACGATCCACCTTGTATCCCCAGCACCGACAACAGAAAGTCAACTCTCAAACTTAACCAACCACCAGTTTTTTCCTACAATGCATAACGTAGATACACTAACGGAAAGCCACGCGGTTCTTTAAAGGTTTAATTAAATAACGTCATAAATTAATCGTATGAAAAACAGCTCAGCCTTTTTCGCGCCACTTCGCGATGATGGCTTTGTTGTTCCGTATTGCGCTCGTGCATAATGAAAAACAATAATGTTTTGTTATTGTTTTTATGGCATAATCACATTAAGCATACGTCAGGTGTTTTTTTTTTTGTTGTCGTCAGTTCCTACTCATACTGCCTACAACAGCAAAAGGTGTGTGAGAGTGCGAGTGTGTGTGTGAAACTGCACATATCTACCGTTTACTCACAAATTTGTGTTGGATGGTTGGTTGGTTGGTGTCTGACACCGATGACGACGACAACACAAAAAAAGTTCATTATTATCTTTACGCGTTTATTACTTTTGTAAATATAAATTATTTTATTAATACTTTTGCCATTATATGGCTTTTTTGTAGCTCCCGTATGGTTGTATGCGTGCGAGAATAAATGTGTGCTTTGAAAGCCTTTACAAATAAATACATAAAACCTGTATCTTTCATGCAGCAAGTTACTTATCGTTCATTTTCATTAAAATTATTACCTTTTTAATTTTTCATTTGGCTTTATATTAATGATAAAACATGTTGGTGTACTAGTATACATGCAATCCTTTCATGTTCCTAAAAATTGAAATAAATGTGAATTAACCGAAATTTTAATTAAATTTGCGTAAATCAATGATTGAGTTTTTATGTGGCCGAAAATAAAGAGAGGATTATTAAAACTCATTTAAATTTTGTCATCTACGTCTGACAGATAATAAAAAATATGGTAATAACAATAAATACTGATATTCTTAAATATACACATTAACAATAGGTAAAGGATTTTCAACGAGCGGCTGCCGTTTCCGATTCAACTTATATCTCAAGTCGACTCACAAACTATACGTGGTGGTCCTGGGCAATGATGTTTCGAGATATTTTTTATCACGAAAAGTGGCATGTGAGGAGCGACGAACCCTGATAGTTTTGATAGACACCCGCCTTCAGGTCCTGTACTGCCTACCAAAATACGAAGAAGAAAAAGTAGCAAACGGAATCCTCCAAAGTGTAGTGACAACCACTGCAAACGTTATTGGGACCGTGATTTAAGGATATGCACCTGGAACGTCGGACAATCAGTCAAGTAATCACAAAGTAAAGCTGCAAAGCCCAGAGCTAGCCACTGCCTACTTCAACCAGCTCTCCCAACAACTACGACACAACGCTTCAACTTCTGACGTTTCCGATACACAGCGAAAGCATATTGCGCATTCCATGGCAACCGTCGCAACAACCGTGCTAGGATATGAAAAACGGCGCTAAGAAGAATCCTGGTACGATGAAGAATGCCGCATAACATCTGAGGAACAGGATACTGCTTATAAGGCAACCACTTGTTACCCAAGGAGATAGTAAACAAGCGAACGTGCTATTTGAGCGAATGGAATAAGCCTTAAAATTTTATCAGAAGTTAAAAGCAGATACGCAGAGTGCGGGGAGAACACTTTCAGTATCTTCTGGTTCCGGAAGGCCAAGCCAATTGTCGACGATGTCTTAGATTGCCCACCACATCAGGACCGATGTCGAAAAAAGTAATAAAGCAGCCGGAGTCAACAGACTTCCGGCAGAGCTCTTCAAGTCCAGTGGCGATGAGCTGATAACAAGCGCATGCACCATTTCCTACCCACGGTTTAGCTGAAAGATTTCATGGCCGCTGATTGGAATGTAAGCGTATTATGTCCTGTGCTGAAAAAAGGTGATCCCAGTGTGTGCCTCAACTACCGCGGTATCAGCCTTTTACCGGTCGCACATAAGGTCCTGTCGAGTGTGCTATGCAAAAGACTGAATGAGTGTTATACAACCCGATCGGTTCTTGGAAAAGACGCAAGAGAAAGATCTGTTTCACATACCATCTTTTTGTCAATTATAAAGCTGATTTCGACAGCCCAATAAGGTAGAAATTACTCGAAGCCATGGCTAAATTTGGTATTGGAAATGGTCCTGACGAGGCTTAAGACAACACGGCAGCCTATCGTGTGACCTTTTCAACAAAGTGATGGAGATGATATTGATGAAAGCTACAGTAAACACGAGTGGCACGATGTTTAACAATAGCCACGTGCTACTTGAATACGCTGAAGATGTAGACATAATTGACTGAAAACTGGGAGATGTGACAGCGGTCTTCTCGTTTATACAGATGAAATCAGCTAAAATGGGTGTGGGAATGACAAAACAAAGTTATATGTTAAGTTTCAACTATCAAAGAATTTACCTGGTGGGACGATGGGTCAATCTTGACAACTACAATTTCGAAGTGGTAGACGATTTTAGCTACTTAGGCTTTGTCATCAATAAAAAAAGAACAACGTCATCCTTTAAATTAGGAAAATAATATTGCATGCTCACATATTCTTTCGGCGAACGGAAATCTAGCTATATCAGATACTGGTTATACCTTCATTTGATGCATACCGTAGAATTCTAGATGAAGAAACAAGCGTACTAGTCGGTTATGACAATGTTCGAGAGGAAAATTCTCCGAATAGTATATGAACCCATCATCGCTAACGAAGAGTATCGACGACTTTTAAATCATCAATTTTAGCAGCTTTATATCGTCATATTGAATTCATAGTTGAAAATGCTTCAGCTTGCAATGTCTTTGATAGTGAACACGATGGACAGCAAAGAAGAGAGGGCGACCAAAACCCCGCTGAAAAGATAAGACTTCTAAAAGCCTTTCAAAACTTTGTTCGACGAATTGGAGTGGAATCGTCACCTAAGTAAGTAATTTTTTTTAAATTGTTATAAAATTCGTATATTTATTGTTTTTAAATTCGTATATTTATTTAGATCAACGTACATATGTAGAGATATCATCATTTGACCTATTGATTTGAAAGTGTGTTATGCTAATCTTGTTACTTACACTTTTCTTGTTCAAAAACGCGTAGAATAAGTTTTCTATACGCTCCAATACCCAAAAATGCAGTCTTGGGGATATTTTGGCACCAAATCTGAATAAGTTAGAAACTATCCCATAAAATTCATTCTTAGTTTTGACTATGTAGCTTTGGTGTTTTTAGGGACTTATTTTAGTACTATAATACTCCTGTATTGGGAGTATTTTTGCAATTGAGGAGCCTATACCTAACATGTAAGGAGGGCATGATTTCCTATGCCTATTCATCATAAGAATAAGCAATATTGTGGAAACTTTGACAAACCCTTTCGAATTGATATGAAAAACTAAATACTATAATGACAACGTTTTTCACAACTTCGTTGCAGTAAAAAAATTCGTATGGATTTTGTAATAATTTCACATAAAACATGAACTCAATATCAACCTTTAAGGATGACGAAGGATTACAATTTGAATGTTCTTTTCGCATTTTTGTTCCAATTCTTTAAAACAAAAAAAAAATATTTAGGTAAGCCAAAGTGCTTCCTATCATATACATTAGGGTAGGTCGATTTGTATGGAGGCAAAAAATCGCTCTAGTGACAAAAAAAATCGTATTCTTACTTACTTACTTACTTGGTTCATAAATTTGAGGCCTGAAGCGATAAATAATTCCACACGCTGTGATGAGTGATGAAAAAACTGCAGTAACATCCCGCAGATTTCGGCAAATAATGTCTATATCATCGGCATAGGTTAGTGGCTCTTGTGGAATATGGTGCCAGACATGTTGCACCAGCCTTTCTCATCACCATCTCCATAACTATCTATCTATATCTATATTCTTTACCAATCTTAACTGAGGATTTGGTGTTGTTCAATGTACATCTGCAAAGTCGAATCAGCTTTGCAGGGATATCAAACTCAGACATGGTCTCATATAGCCTATTCCTTATCGGATAGTCGAAGGCAGCTTTGTAGTCGACAAAGAGGTGTCGATCTGATTTCATGGGTTTTTTCCAGGATTTGTCGTAAGGTGAATATTTGATCCGTCGTAGATTTTCCAGGTCTAAAGCCACACTGATATGGTCCAATTAGTTTTTCTACCAATGGCTTTAGATGTTCACTAGGGGTATAACCAATTTTTTGGCATAGTACCATGAGGTCAACCATGTCCTAGTAACCACGAAAATCATAATCTTTTGTAATTTTTCTGGAAAAAGTTCACGCACGAATTGGTTTTTCCAAACAGGTGTATACAAAACCATTTACAAATTTATTATTTTTTTTTATTTTTATTATTTTGGTCAATTATCAACAGGCTGCCACCTGCGATAAACGTTGCAAGTGTTAGTAAACAAATTAACTATTAACATTAGGAGAGATTATTCGTTACACATTTTTATTTTTTTTTTTTCGTTAAAAAAGATTGAATATACGGTTTGGTTTGCGGAAAAATCTCTAACCATCTCTTAATATTAATGAAATTTTATTCTTGAGCTATTTTTTGTTTTTAAAAAAACATATTATTAACTTTTCTTAACCCAAAAGAAAATTAAAAATTGTCAAAATTTCATCGCGGTTGGTGCGTGAACTTTTTTGACCTTAGCGAAAAAATAAATATACGTTGCCTAATAGTTTTTTATGCTCTATTGGACTGTGATATGCCAATTTTGATATTTTAAAAAATTGTTAAAAAGTTATATCCCTAATGTTCACACAATATGCTTGAAAGGACCTTGTACGCAATTGGTAATAGGCTTATTCCAAGGTAGTTCTTACATTCACTACGATGTCCTTCTTGTATATGGGACATAACAGACTGAGACTCCAAACCCCGGGAATGCTCTCCTCTTGCCAGATGTTCTCCATGAGCTCTCCATGCATGTTCCTAATCAGCTCCTCCCCGCCAGCCATAAATAATTCAGCAGGGAGACCATCGGCTCCAGCAGCTTTGTTGTTTTTAAGGTGGGAGACTACCACTCGTATCTCGCTCTGGCTCGTAGGTGGACAATAAATCACATCGTCATGGATTGAAGCGGGGTCTTCTGGAGTGGTGTCCGCATCCAGTGAATTTTTAAAATGATCTCTCCATATCTTCAGAACGTTATCCGGATCCGTCCTAGCTGACCATCGCTGTCCTTGCAGGAGGACAACCCTGTTCCACGCATTCCCGCCTTAACTCTCTTGTAGAATTTTCGGGCTTCTCCTCTGCTTCGGAGCAACTCTGTGCTCTCATCCTGCCTCTTCTTTAGCACCTTATTTTTCCGTATAAAAAGACGAGTTGCCACTCGACTCTTCTCCTGTGCCGTTTACAAACAGCTCGAGTTGCCATTGGCTGCAGTTTTGCCCTGTATGCAGCAACAGTCTCTCTCGTGGCATTGCGACATTCATCATCGCACCGGATCTTCTTGAGTACCTTTGAGTACCCAAGTACGCTTCTCGCAGCCCGTTCTAAGGAGTCGGCTATATTTTGCCACTGCGAGGCTATATTATCAGGTGTTGGAGCATTCCGCAGCAGTTGAGTTAGGTGGTTGTAGTAGGCGTCCGCTACCTCTGTGGTCCGCAGTTTACCGATGTTCAGCTTTCGTTGTGCCTGGTTACGTACGTTTTTCGCCATGCTTAGCATTGTGCATATCTTAACTGCGGTAAGGAAGTGATCGGAGTCATTGTTCGCACCCCCAATGCGTGCCTTCCATCGACTACCACATGATCTATCTGATTCATCGTCAATTGATCTGGAGATAACCTTGTTGCCTTGTGAATATTTTAATGGTCAAATCTAGTGCTCCTAACTACCATATTTCTTGCCGCAGAGAAATCAATCAATCTGATGCCATTGTTCGACGTTTCGAACGGACGGTGCACCACCTCGTGGTGACGCCTGGAAGCGTGCCTTTGACACCCGTCAGAGCACGGCTAACTGTAAGGGGCGAAACCTAAAACCCAGGCACGTCTGCTCAGAGTGAGCGGTACCCTGGTCTGCGCCTGACCCAGAATGGGCGGCTGTAATAGAATCCTGGCAGGAGAAGAAAACTGTGACATGGTGCGCTGGGCTTGCAACCCGCCATCGACGTTTTGAACTATTGCAATGAAAAGAAGTAAGAACCAGTACAGAAATTTCAGTCAGGTAAACTGACTGATAAATACCATCACCCAATATAAGATATTGTTGAAGTCTTAAGTTATTGAAATTAATAGATTTTTAATAAAAATAAAATTTCTTATGTATAATTTTTTCCCTGCTTGTGGTGTAAAATCGTCCAATACTTGGCTTATTTGTGTAGGAGGTATAGGTGCCGGTTTGGAATTTATGTGAAAAATATTAATTTTTCAAAAAAAGGTAATTTTGATTGGGGAACGAAAAGGGGTGAATCGATACAGTCCTTATTCATTCCTAACTCAAATTTTCATACGTAAAACTTACGAAAAATTTGACTGCATTCAGTGTGCTTACAAAAAAAGATATGTTTGTAAGACTATGGGGTTGAGTATGGTCCTTTGTATGGGAGGTACCAAAAGGGGTGTGTCAAATGCTTAGCTTTTCTGAGGTTCGCCTCCTATCACAATATAATTTAACCGACTAATTTTCATTACCCCCCATGTGTCTGTTTGGAAGTTATGGGAGGAAATATTAAATTTCCAAAAATAGGTCATTTTGTATGGGAGGTACCAGAAGGGGTGATCCGATATAGTCCATATTCATTCCTGATTCATATTTTAATAACCGTACAACTTACGCATAATGTGACTGAATTCAGTGTACTTACAAAAAATATATGTTTGTAAGAGGCTCCACGAAAATTTTCAAATTATGAAATAATCTCCAATGAAATAACACCCAACAAATTTTTAAAATTCGGGGCTTGTTTCATAGCTTGTATAATTTGGGTGTTATTTCATTTTTTATTCGGGGGTTATTTCATTTTTAAAGCTTTTGCTTTTTGGGGGGTTATAATTGTATAATTATATAAAAATAGGCCTTTTACAATAAAACTTTTAGCCTGTGAATACATTACAATATCTTTTGAATGTTTACAGATATTTCCATTTGTGTTCATATTGACCTGAACATTTTTTCGTTTTGAGAATGATATCTAAAAATTTAAAATTTTTTAAATTTGTAAGAGTTTTTTAGAAGGAGGAATTCAATAAAAGCAGAGAGTTTGATTTGCTTGTGAACAGTGGAGGAGGTTGTGTAAAGGCCCAACGTAAAAGGCAAATTATCTTCCGAACTGCAAAAGTAGAGCAGGGCTACAACGATCTACGATCCACGCGATTCATTTCAATAATTTTGCGACTTTGCTGTTGGTCCATATTGACTTCATGAAATCCTAGGTAAAACTGACTCTTTTATGAATTTTGGGCATAATTTCATTTTTGTTGCTGATGGGGTTTATTTCATTCGGGGTTTATTTCATTTTGATCATTGGGTGTTACTTCATATGAAATAACTCCAAAATATTGGGGGTTGTTTCGTTTTCGCTTTGGGGTTTATTTCATTTATTGTTGGATGTTATTTCATTCGCGGTTTTTGGGTGTTATTTCCTATTTTTTGGGGTTTATTTCATTGGGGGTTATTTCCTGGGCGGTTTTTCATTGGGGGGCTTTTCGTGGAGCATTTGTAAGACTATGGGGTGAGTTTGGTCATTTGTATGAGAGGTACCAGAAGGGGTGTGTCAAATAGTTGGGTTTTCTGGGGTTTTGCCTCCTATAACAATATAAATTAATCGACCAATTTTCATTACCCCCCAAGAGTCCGTTTGGAAGTTATGGAAGAAATATTAATTTTCCAAAAATAGGTTATTTTGTATGTGAGGTACCAAAGAGCGTGAACCGATATAGTCCATATTCATTCATGAGTCCCATTTTCATAAGCGACCATCATACTCTAAAGTTGAGTGAATTTAGTTTACTTACAAAAAATTTCAAATTCCATAAGTTCGTTTTAAAAAATATTAATACTGGTAAATTTTCATACCGATCCGTTGAGGTTTACTTGAGTTATCCTGCTGACCAACCATTCAGCCAGCCAGTCAGACAGACGGACATAGCTCAATCGTCTTAAAAAGTCCTGAAACGAATTTGGTCTTAAGATACTTGGGGTCTAACTCGTCTCCTTTAATGCCTAACACTTGTTTTCGTATCAAATGATATATACCCTCATCCCTAAGGGTGATGGTATAAAAATCGTATTCTAGGGATCGAAATAAGAAACTTTGCCCGAGGAACCATACCTCTAAAACGATTTCTGATATCCCGAAATATTTTGAAAATTCCCACTTTGACCCATTTGGAGTACTCAACTGTATGACCTACCCCCACTAACTTTGGAGTACCGACCCATCCGTGCCAGTGGCACACCCTGTGGAGCCTCCCTGGAGGGTCAACCATACAAACATTTCGAAAAATCACCAATTTTGGCACAGAAAATTCAATTTTTAAATCGACCCGCCCTAATATACACAGTATAGGCAGAAAAATTATTGCGAATTTCAAATTTATTTCAAATCATTTTCCAGATGCCACAGCGTGAATGTCTTTACGCCGAAGTATGGTCACAACAACTACCCATCAACACATCCACGCCGATTTCATACTGTAAAGGTATTTATATAGTTTCGTGTATAAGATGTTCTATCACCCTACATTCTGACACAGCAAACATCTTACCTAAATAAAAACATAAATTTTCCAGATAATCATATATTTTCGGCCCATTTCCTTTATACGAAAGCCAAACAACCGTTTGTCCTCCACTTCCAAAACAGCATCCACAGACGAGGCAAACAAAAGATTGATGACTTTTTTGGCACACAGTGCTAAGCAGTAACAATCATCGTGAAAGCGAGATCATCATCAGCAGAAGGATTTTGACATGTCGCCAAAATTGTACAACAAAATGTCCACTTTTTTTGTGGGTTATATTTTGTTTTTGTTTATTTTGGTACACACTTATAGACACACACACACACACACCGTTGAAAAATGGCAATGACAAAATATTTAGGCAGGTTTTTGTTTACTTGTATTTGAGACTGAAAATCCAAACGATTAAAAAGTCTTAGACAAAACCTTTACACTTGCAAAGAATTTGTATACCTATCGTTGGGAATTATAGTCGATGTGAGCACAGTGGGTGTAATGCTAGAAGTTTCATGTAAAAGGTAAAGGTAGTGGAGATCGATTATTACAATGTCTGACCTAATGCAGAAGTTCCCATTAAGATTGATCTTGGCGCTGAACGAGTGGTTTAAAAACTGAACACAGCTCCAAATTCGGGAATGGATAAATCGTCGTCACTAAATTACTGCGATAGTTTCTATAGAAGTAATAATAAATAATAATTATGAAGTACTAAGCTACGCATCGTTATCAAAAGATATATTCTGTACTAAGAAAGATCCTTTTCATCTAAAGTATATAAAATTTTTTTTTAACTCCAATGAATTTCACTTCAGTATCAAAAGTACCCTTAATGACCATAGTCTAAGTTCTTAGAAACTTAATATTTCTTAAAAAGAATTCCCTCTAATCACGGATAACCACTGTGATGGCTGGCAAATGTTTTATATCACAGAAAGATAAAACAATGGCTGGAATAGCCAACAAAAATGTAAAACTGTTTCAAAGAGAAAGAAAAAAACAAGCAAATAATCGCACAAACACCAAAAGCAAAGGATATTTTTTACCAAGAGACATTTTTCAACACAGTTGTTTATCATTTGGCCTCACTTAACCTATATTTTACTGGAGTTTTTTGTTTTTTTTTTTTTGCTCTTGTACTACCACTGACTGTCTCACTGACTGACATTAACACAAATACTGTAACAGAGACGGAGAAAAATAGAAACCCATGGTGGACCTTTCCACTATTCAAAAACTTGTCGCATACGTAAAAGCACCAAATTGCGAATAAAAATAAGAAGTACGAAATAAAAATCATGTTCGTCCTGTGAGTAAGGACAAATGGTCGCGCATGTGTGTGTGTGTGTGACTTTAAGCAGAGTTGGTCTTATGCTGCTGACGACCCAACAACGTCGGCATAAGTTAAAGATACAGAGAGGACCCTAATAGCAAAGTGGCACAGGGACAGAGGTACAAGAAATCCGTGTTTGTATCTTAATGATGCCAAACAGCCATTGGCGACATGTACAAATTATTTTTTTTTTTATTCTCGAGCTCTTTTTTTCATTGTTACAAATTATTTGCTTTTTTCTCTCGCTCATTTTTATCGTCATTCTTCGTTTTTCTTTTTTTTTTCTTTGCCTTATTCTGTGCATACATTTATTTTGATTTTTTGTTTGTTTGTTGTCGTCTACTACAATCTATTGTTATGCCATTCGGAGGGAAAGAGCCAGGGGGCGTTTAGGTTTGTGTTCGTGTCATTTATATGGCGGTCCAAGGAATTTGTTTAAATCTCACTAATGACACCTCATTTGTTTCTCACATCTTTCATGTCCTTCACATCCTCTATGTCCTTTCACCCACTATTATAGTCTTGCACGAGGGTGTGTGTGTGTGTGTGTGTGTGTGTGTGGTTTTTATTTGTAGTATTTCTTGTTTATAGGAGAAGGAGAAGGAGGAGCAGATTTTTGTGTGATTCTCTTTTTTTTATTTTTCATTTTTAAACATTTGTCACAGTTGAGGGTTCGGGACATAGGTGGGTAGAGATGTTTGCAGTACTTTACATAAATCATAACTTTGGACAATGATTCCTTTTTCCATTAGTTCCTGTCGTTTTTTATGTCTACACTTGGGAATTATAGCTCGACGCTTGGTGCTACCTAACTTTAGGATCAGGTTGGGTGGGATATTTGAGGGATGTATTGAAAACATTGAGAAGAAATTGATATTTGATAGATATAAAATTAATTGCATTGAATGGAAATGTTATATTAGTTTGTGGGCGCTAGAGCTACCAACCGCATATTGTGGGATCCCATGAGAGTAATAAGTGATAAACTGAGTTTTCCCACAATGTGACCTTACGAAGGGGCGGAGGTTATGATTTTCAACAAATGTTAAGCGACTGTGATACTCTTTGATATGTTGGTGTAATCCCAAGCATATTTATATGCTTTGCTTTTTTAGATGCTTTGATTTAAAATGTTTTTACTTTCAATGATAGGAAGTTTTGATTCAGTTTGACGTTTGATTTTACCATCTATCCAATTTGAGTGTTTCTGGTCGTTTTAGCTCTATGGAGGTCCTAAAGCAGCTCACAACGTCCGAGAGATCACGTATTCCTTGGGCAATGCTATCATTCACTTGTAGAAAATGTGAGAAGGCGCAATGTTGAGTAAGGTAGATGCCATGCTACCACCGATGCGTCTTAGAAAGTAGGTAACAGAAGTTACTGAAGTTCAACACAAAGGCTCTCTTAGTGGCTTCGGGAGCCCTAAGAAACTAGGATCGGGTGGTGTAATAAGTCACTCTACTTTAAAAAAAAAACGCTAATTATGACAATACGAAGAAAAGAAAAAACAAGAAGAATGTTGACGATCCCACAAATGTTATAAGGACCACGATTTAAGGATATGCATCTAGAGTTTCCGAACTCTCTACAGAGATGGTGCCTCTATTCATTTGGCGGATGTCCTCAACAAACACAAGGCTGACATTACTGCCATACAGAAAATGCGATTTGCATGACAGGGATGCACACGACGAAAGAACTGTGATATCTTTTACAGCTGCCATGCCGAAAAACACGAATTTGTTTGTGCATTCATAGTCGGCAAGATGATTCGATATCTGGTCTCGCGGTTTAACCATGTAGTGACCGAATAGTCACTATCTGCACCAAGGCGAAATATTTTAATACACGATGATTTGTTTACACTCCCCGACGGAAGACAAAGACGTGGACATTAAAGAAGCATTCTCACAGTACCTGGAGAAAATATATGACCGCTGACCTGTCCAGGAAGGGACCACTGTCAGACAATGCCTGGTATAAAAATGACTATCGCGCAATGTATGAGGAAAAGGATGCTACATACAGGGAAAAACTGCAGCCAAAAGCAATGAATACGGTGACGGAACGATATAATGAGAGGAGGCGGGAGATAAATAAGTCTATGGAAGAAAAGTAGAAGCAAGGATATCGAAAATTACAACTATAGGGGTGAAGCCTGAATGTTATACCAATAGATAAAAACCAAAGATATGGAAGGGATCGCCACCTGAAAGCATAGTACAAGTGACGAAATTATCGACGACGTAGTAGTAGAGTCCGTAGTGGACCGGCCGTTGAATAGTGGTTAGAACTCGCGACTACCATGCGGGAGATCGCAGGTTCAAACCTGGCTCCAGTCATCTTAAAAAAAATAGTTTCTTTCATTGTCGGCTCCCCTCGAATGTTGTTGACAGCAACTTCGTAGTATTAAGTGTCGAGTCAATCGGCGTGTCTAGTAAGAGCTTCTCAAACAGTGACGTTCGCATTCGTCGATAAAAAAAGTAGGTGCCGTTTGTGAATCTAAAAATAGAAAGGTTGTTAATTCACAACAACGCGAGAAGCTATCCCATACCTCATTCATGGGGTGCAAAGGGAAATTAAGTTTAAGTTTAAATAGTAGTGTCCACCACCGAGCCAAAACAAGGTCAGCAGCCCATTCTGGCAAACCTGACTGGAACTTATCAGTGGGGCTTTAAATCCACAACCGACCACATATTCCCACTACGACAAATACTGAAGAAGACCCAAGAAATTCAGATCGACACCTACCATCTGTTCATCGATTACAAAGCTGCATTCGATAGTCCGATACGACAGAAATCATTAAAAGCTATAGCTAAGTTTGGTACGACTTTGCGGGATGACACTGACTGACACTGATATGATGGAACCATTTTTTACCAAGCGGGGCATTTGACAAAGCGATCTCTTTAACATCATAATGGAGATGATCATGCGGATCTTTAACAAAAGTAACATGCTGCACGCGAATACCGATTACTATTACTCTGAGTTGGTAGATGATTTTGTCTCCACCGTAAACAAAACCCGGCTGGAACCGGCCGTGGCATGCTGGTTAGAACACGCTACTGCCATGCAGGAGATCCCAGGTTCAATTCCTGGTTCCAGTCATTTAAAAAATACAAAAAAAATTTCTTTCATTGCCGGCCCCCTCGATATTGTCGTCAGCAACTTCGCAGTATAAGTGTAGAGTCAATCGGCATGTCTAGTAAAAGATTCTAGAAATAGTGACGTTCGCATTCGTCGATAAACAAGTTGGTGCCGTTAGTTGTGAATCTAAAGATAGAAAGCGTGTTAATTCAAAACAACGCGAGAAGCTATCCCATACCTTATTTATGGTATGTAAAGGGAAATTAAGTTTTTAAGTAAACAAAAACCAGTAAGAAAGTTTAAGTCGGGAAACCCGACTTACATATGCCCTCCCCTCAATAAAACATACAATTTTCTAGTATACTAGCTGACCCGGCAAACGTTGTTCTGCCATACAAATTTTGACTCGGCGAACTTCGTCCCTCCCCAATTTAAGGCCTTCATATAAGCTCCAGAGTAATATTAAAACCCATATAGTTCAAATTTCAATGTGACTTATTTGAATTTAATCGAAATCAGTGAAGAGCGGATAAACAATGTTTTTCGATTTGTTTTCCGGCGATAAAAAAAACAATGAATACAGTTTGCCAACACGCGAAAAACTGAGAAATTCGAGGTTGATCCCACACGCTTCCAATGATGGGCCTTGCGATTTATTTATTGTCATCGCAACAGCCAATCGAATGGGGAATTGAATTCGCTAGAATTGGAAGGGAAAATCGGTTGGAATAATAGAAATTCGAAGGATAAGGACTTCCTCTCCTTTCAAAAAATTTGACGGGAATGTCATCAATCCAGTTGAAACATCAACAGGAATTTGGCCATTACAAAGCTCCAGTAGATATTTTGAAAATGCATTAGCCGATGGGTCGTTTTGCAACGTAACTCTCATGTTCGTATTTAATTTCAACTCCTTGTCATTCCGCCACAAAGACATTAATTTCATCAGCAGCAGTAGATTTTGGGATGGCGGGAAACGTTTGACGAAAATCTTTCGACAGAAATATAGCCCCATTAATTCGTTTCGAATCACCTCATAAATCCTTCATCTTTCGGTCAACTGCCTCCAAGGCTCGTTGATGCGCTATCGTGCATTCATCCCAAATGATGATTTTGCATTCTCGCAACAATTTAGCTGTCGCCGAACTTCTGGATATTGTGCCCAATGGCTTGTCAACTGTGAGAAGATTCATCGGCAACTTCAAAGCGGAGTGTGCAGTTCGACCGCCTTTTAAAAAAGTGGCAGCAGATGGTGCAATAGCTAACGCAATTTGCGATGGATACGCATAAAAATTATTTTTATTCGTTACATTTCCTGATGACTTGTAAACAAACCTGCCGCTGTATTGATCATCTTTAAATTGTGGTGATATTCACCCTCTGCACGGCAGAACATCAACGGGTATTGAAGTGCATCATATGACCGGGAGACTCGACGCTTGAGAACAATATCGTGTGATTTCACATTCTCACCCTGCAAAAGGATACAGTTGGGATCTCATCTTAAAATAGATTGGTATCTCACCTCGAAATGAGTAGCACGCCGTCGATATTCATATGGAGTGGTAAAAAGGTGGTTAACATGCATGTGATCAAATCGATACCTTAATTCTAAACCAAGGTATGTGTAAAATGAAAATTTAACAGAAAACGCCTTTAAAGTTTGTGAGTACATCATATAGATTGCACTTATATGTTAAGTTAAAATATCCTAAATCTACTAATTCATGTATTCGAAAACCGAATTGTTGGAAAAAGGTATATTTTGAATAAACTGGAAACCGGTTTTTTGAAAAATTTTAAACACTATAATTGTAAACAATGCAAAAAATTTTGCAAGCGTTTGATCATTTCGTATTTTATCGAAGAAAATTGCACAACGTTGATCTAGTTCTATTCCCGAATCGCCAACGAAATAGATCTGAAGGCAGCCTGATGATGTATTTGCCCTTGAATCTGAATGTGTGGAAGCACAAAATCAAACTTTTTCGGAAACATTCGAAAACCTTACCTCAGTTTACACTTTGCTTAAGATATTTCTAGAATATTAAATTTTTTTAAATATTATGTCTTCGTTTCTTTTTTTTTAAGCAACGAAATGAAATAAAATTTTTTTTGCGACCTATTTTAAAAATGTGAGAAAAATATTTTTCACTGAGCTAGGGGTTTACTTAGCACCAGTAACACTATCTAAACTGTATAACTACGTTCGTGCGTTTTTTTATCACTGTTCCACTGTGTAATGAGACGCCTTTACCTTTCAACTCGGATTGTTGCCGGGTTGATGAACAACTTTGGCTCCGAATGACGGCATTTGAAAGCATCCTTCATAATTTTGTATATTTGCCAGGAAGTGTTTTGATTAGATTGTATTTCCATAGAGAAAGGAATATGTTACAATGACACAAATGACACCATAAGCAGGGAGTTTTCGACAGACAATGAACTGATATTAACGCAGCGAAGTTCTTTGTAGGCGATTGAGATATCGTATTCAAAAGCAGCGCGATTCAAGTCTATATTGGTCTTCTTCTAGTAACACTTCGTCGAATTTGAGGTGGTGATTGTGCAGCGCGAAACTGTGCAATATGGGCACGTCTCTATTCATTTTTTGGCACGTTCCTTTTGCGTTTGATTATTTCGGACGTTCTGACTAATTATAGCACGAAGCGTAGGTCTTCCAAAGTTTGATTGTGTAATAGGAGGGATTAGTCTAGTAAATAACTCTCCTTAAAAATAACCATGTCCTATTCGAAAAATCCAAATTTTTCACCAGGAATTAGTTTATTTTTTCATTCGGAATGTCATGTCGGAATAATTATCTAAATTTTTTCGCAGTTACATCGTCCAAAACTATTAAATCATACGACAAAAAGCTAAATTGCGTCGAAAAAAAATTAAAAATTTTCGAATTTTTTGTGTTTTTCCATTCGAAAAGTCATTCCCAATTACTGCACACAAAAAACCAATTTTCGGTTATTCCAATTTCCCGGCTTTATCGGAGGATTTTCCCAAAATAACTGAAAAAAATTTCAGAAAAACCGGTCCAGCCGTTCTCAATTGATGAATTTCTATAAGAATAACTATTACACTATTTTTATATTCATATATAGATATTATTTATCTCGTTAAATTTTCCAAATCATCAAATCGGTTCCGGTTTTCCGGAATTTACCGATTTTTTTCTGGAATTTTCCGAGTTTTCCACCAAGAATTTTTCTATTTTTCCGATCAAAAAGTCATAATTGTTCGAAATTATTCACATTTACATCGCCCAAAATTACCAAAACATACGATAAGATGCAAAATTTTGTCGAAAAAAAAGAATTGTTTTTGGCATTTTCCAACTAAAATTTTCTATTTTTCCATTCGAAAAAATTTAATTTTCGAATTACTTTAAATCAGGCGATGAAATGCAAAATTTTGCCAACAAAATTAAAATTTTCAGATTTTTTCGAAATTTTCCGAGTTTTCCACCGAGAATTTATCTATTTTTCCATTCGGAAAGCCATTTCGGAATAATTATTCGAAATTTTTCGCAAGTTACATCGTTCAAAAATACCAAATCGTACGACAAAAAGCTAAATTTTGTCGAAAAATAGTATTAACATTTTTCGAATTTTTCCGGAATTTTCCGAGTTTTCCAACAAATTTTTTTATTTTTCGATTCGAAAAATCATTCGTAACAATTGCACACAAAATTTCATACATAAAAGCAATTTTCGGTTTTTCCAATTTTCCGGCTTTTCCGGAGGATTTTCCCAAAATTTTCTTTTACATAAACCTTCTCGTAGCAATTACGAACAACTGAAAAATTTTTTTAGCAAAATCGGTCCAGCCGTTCTCAATTGATGAATTACTATACATTTTTGCCACCATTTTTATATATATAGATTAATATTATTACTCGATTTCTGAAGTGAGCGGAGTGGTATATTTTTATGGGAGGTACCAGAAGGGGGTGGATAGCCTTCCAATATATTCTCCAAAACTTTATTATGTTATAGCTTTACTAAATACCGAATTTGAATACGACCTCGTTGGGTGTATTCATATTATTACTCGATCTCTAAGGTGGGCGGAATGATGTATTTTTATGGGTGGTACCAGAAGGGGCGGGGCCATGTGCCGTAAGTAGTTATGGGGATGTATTAACTCGTGCAAAATTTCAAAACATTTGGTTGCATCTTTCGAAAGTTATCGTGCGTACCAGCCGGACAGCCAGACAGACGGACATGGCTCAAACGACTTAAAAAGTCATAAATCAAAATTGGTTTAAAGAAACCTAGGGACTAAAGTGAATCCTTCTATGTGTTACACTTTTGGGTCGTATCAAATGATATGTACCCTCCTACCCATAAGGTGAGGGTATAATTATTAAATGTTATCACCTGAAACATTTTATATTTCCCAGATCACCGTTTCTTAACTAGTAAAACAAATAGTTTTCTTCCTCCCTGACGAAGATGCTAATTTCTTTCTAACCGCAATAAATTGTCTGCTTAGTTTGTCAACTTCACTTTTGATACCAAATTTAACAGATGAATAAAATATTTCATGTAGTTCTTGCCTGACACGGTCTCAAAAGTTGTGACATTCTTCATGATGTTGTTGTTTTCTTGTTACTTTCTTAATACGTAAAAAATAAGAAAGCCATTAATCATAAGTTAATGATAACAACCTCAAAATGCCCCTTCCTATGTGGCTAGCAAAAAAATAACTTAAATTCGGGCGACTGTCGTTAATTTATAGAACTTTACTTTTTACCCGCATGGCGACTTTAAACCCCCCAAAAAAAGGACACGAATCTCTTGAGACAAATACTTGAATCTTAAAAGAACAAAAGGTAGACGAGATTTATTATATCATCACTTTGATGTCACACACTATGAGGGAAAATAACTTGGCAACAACACACACACTTATAACGTGCACATACATATATACAACTCATGCATCAGAAACTAAAACTACCAGAAAAGAACTTTTCAATTATTGAAAAAGAAAAGAGAACAACAGTGTGTTAACGACAATAGCGACCACAAGGAAACCCCGTTTTTTGCCTAGGTTTATTCTTTTCTTACAAAATATTTCTTACCGTCAACAGCAACATAGAGGGAGACAAGTTGCAAGGAAGTAGTATAAGGTAATGTCAACTAGAGGCGGTAATAAAATAAGGGATGCAGAAAATCAAATGTTGCTGATGTTGATGATGAAAAGCAACATACGACTATCTACGAAAACTGTAAGCAAAAGAATATATAGTTGTTTTTCTTTACATGTTGAAGTTCACTAATGCGTTACCAGAGCAATGATAGAAATGGTTTTTAATAAATGTGTCCTTTTCCTGACTATATATGGATGGGTATGCAGAGGTGTGTGTGTGTTTGTCTTTGCTATATGTGTGCAAAGCGTAAAGTGTTTGTATCTCTAGTATGATTTCATAATTGTGGGGTAGTGTGGCAAGCTGAGTCGGTATCTACTTGACTGTCCTAGGTAATAAAGATAATAAAAAAGCGTACAAAGTCGGCACGAATTAATAATTTCGGGAAAACGATAAATTGTTACATAAACAAATTAACTGGACATAAGTTTCTGTTATAAGATATGTCTTACATAACGATTAGGTATCCGATGACAATATAGCAGCAATGAAGTCAACCAAATGGCTACAAGATATTAATTACCTGTTGGAACCATACTGACTACACTACCCCCCGTGCGTATGCCATAAAAAATCGACTACAGGTGGACGACAGTTTAGATAAACGACCTCATAAAAAATAACGCAGTTAATGTGTTTTTGATGACATGTCAAGCAAAAAAGACATAAAAATGAAAAGTTTTCTTTTATGTGGCATCCAACCAACGTGTCCAACAATAACAACAAAAGCATCTCGAGTAATAGTAACAAAGACAAAAACAACAAACAACATGGGAATCTTTAACAGGACTCTAGCATCGTCAACCTCCTGAGTACCATTAAAAAGACTCTAAGCAACATGAGGAAAAACATGTTTTTCTTTTCTTCAAAAAAAAAAAAACAAAAATGTAGTAAAAAAATGTAAAATTCCTTTCACTAATAGATATGATAAGGGTGGAACTCATTTTCTTGTTCAAGCCCAAGCAAAAACTTCAGTTAGAGCGCCCTCCAACCCCCCAGTTCCTGGTTTTGCTTTTACAAATTGTTTAAAAGACACACGGTAATGCCAAAAGTGCGTATGAATAAAAACGGACATGAAAAGAAACTACCAGGGACAAAATTAAAAAGATATCCTGACAGGATATAATTCTTTTTTGGTTGAAGTAACAGCAAAAAAATGTCTTAGCAAGAGAGAGAGAGAGAGAAAAAAACTTTGATAGCATAATGCCATGTCCAAGGAATTTAAAAGTCTGGTTTGGACAACCTTTTGAAGGTGGATGGTAGATAATGGCATGTGACATTTTGACATGTCCACAGGACGAAATAGATGTGGGGCCGTATGTAGACATGATACGCACACATATCGGAAAATATTAGTGATTATAATAAGAAGGACGTTATTGACAAATTCCATGCACTGTAGGTTACTTGGCCCCACAACTTGGCCAAAAATAATTTATGGCACAACAACAATAATATTTTTGTTAACGAAGTTCGATTAGGAATAGTTTATATCAGAAATAAATATCAACTTATTTATGGTCAGTCAAAGTACTCATTTACAAGCAACGTGCACAGGGAATCAAAAAAAAGTGTAGTTTTTTTTTATCAGTTATTAGACAAAAAGAATAAATAATATGGAGATGAGAGGAGATAGTAAGTTATAAAAAAAACCAAAATATTTTAGTGGACGCTATTGTTTTTTTTACCAAAACGTGTAATTCAAACTTAGTCCCAATCTATATATATAAATTCTCATCAATTGAGAACGGATGGGTTGATATTGCTCAAACTTTTTTTCAGTTGTTCGTTATTGTCAGGAGAAGGTTTATGTGAAAGAAAATTTTGGGAAAATCTACCGGAAAAGTCGGAAAATTGGAAAAATCGAAAACTGCCTTTTTGTATGGAACTTTGTGTGCAATTGTTACAGAATGGCTTTTTGAAAAATTCGGAAAATTCGGCGGAAAATTCCGGAAAAATTAAAAAAGTTTGAATTTGTTTTTTCGACAAAATTCTGCATTTTATAGTATGATTAAATAAATTTGGACGATGGAACTGTGAAAAATTTCGGATAATTATTCCAAAATGACTTTTCGTATGGAAAAATAGAAAAATTTTGGTGGAAAACTCGGAAAATTCCGGAAAAATTTGGATTTTTTTCTATAAAATTTTGCATTGTATCGCTTGATTTGATAAAAATTGATAATTGAATTTTTGTGTGCAATTGTTCCGTAGTGGCTTTACGAATGGAAAAATAGAACATTTTTGTCGAAAAATTACGGAAAAATGCCAACAAATTTAATTTTTTTTTAAACGAAATTTTAAATTTTATCGTTTGATTGATAATTTTGGACGATGTTAATCTGTAATATTTTGGATAAAAAAAAAAATTCTTAGTGGAAAACTCGAAATATTCCGTAAAAACTCGAAAAATTTAGATTTTTCGGCGAAATTTTACACTATATCGCTTGATTTAATGATTTCTGTCGACGTAAAGGTGGAAAATTCTTTATGATGCTTGGAAAATTTTAAGTTATTATGTTAAAAGATTAAACACGAAATGATTGAACAATTAGAATATTTGCTACATGAGAACAACGCATTGGTCCGAATGTTCAAAACCGCATTGAATACAATGCAAAATCATTATCAGAGCAGACAAAAGACCCTCTGGTTGCCATGCAGGACAATTCAATGCTACCACTACAAATGAAGTCGCAGTGGTGATTGTTGAGAAGAATGTGGAATCACGCGACATTGTTGTCAAGCGTCGGAATGGTAGACAACTGAGGCATAAACCATCGGTCATATGATGCACTTCAATACCCGTTGATGTTCTGTCGCGGAGAGGAAAGCTATCACCTCAATTTAAAAATTTTCAATAGAACAAAAGGTTTGTTTACAAGTCATCGAAATTGGAATACCAGCGTCAAATCGTTCGATGCACGATGCATTCAATCGCGAATTGCATCGAGATCAAGCATTGATCGAGATGAGCTGACTGAAAGAGTCCGAAAAAATGTGCCGCCATTGAATGCCGAGCAAACGAACGTGTACGATTCGCTAATGGAGGTTGTTGACGATGGAACGGGAGTCATTTACTTTCTCGATACTCCTCCAGGCAAGACAATCGTCATTTCTATGATTCTGGCAACATTTGGTCAAGATCGGAAATTCCATAAGCTGTTGCATCCGCTGGTATTTCTGCCACATTGTTGAAACGCGATCGACCTGCACTTTCCGCTTTGAAGCTGCTGATGAATCTTCTCACGGTTGGCAAGCCAACGTGCAGCGAAATTGTTGCGAGAACGCAAAATCATCATTTGGGATGAATGCACGATGACATATAAACGAGTTTTGGAGGCAGTTGACCGAACGATTAAGGTTTTACGAGGTGATTCGAGATGATTTGGTGTGGCTATGTTATTTTCGTGAAACGCTTCCCGTCATCCCAAAATTTACTGCTGCTTATAAAATTAACGCATGCCTGAAATCGTTATCTTTGTGTTACTGAATTTTCAAGGCAGCTACTAGCACTTGGTAATGGCCAAATTTTTTAGAGTTTACATCGTCAAAGGGGGAACTCATCACCAAAGTTTTCCCCGGCATTGCAAAAAATTATAAAAATCTAGATTGGATAAGTGAACAGGCCATACAAGCAGCGAGGAATAAGGTCGTCTATAGCTTAAATGTTATTTTTCGAAGTCGAATCGATGGAGAACTGCATTCATACAAACCCGTTGACAGTGCGACCAACGAGAATGAGGCGACCAAATATCCGACAGAGTTTTTTATTTTTTTAGGATGGGTCAGGAACCGGCCGTGGCATAGTGGTTAGAACACGCGACAACCATGCGGGAGATCGCAGGTTCAAACCTGGCACCAGTCATCTTAAAAAATTGTTTATTTCATTGTCGGCTCCCCTCGAATATTAAGTGTCGAGTCAATTGGCGTGTCTGGTAAGAGCTTCTCAAACAGTGTGACGTTCGCATTCGTCGATAAACAAGTAGGTGCCGTTAGTTGTGAATCTAAAAATAGAAGGCGTGTTAATTCCCAACAACGCGAGAAGCTATCCCATACCTCATTCATGGGGTGCAAAGGGAAATTAAGTTTTTATACCATCACCCTTAGGGATGAGAGTATATATCATTTGATACGACCCAAAAGTGTAACACATAGAAGGAGTCACTTCAGACCCTAGGTTTCTTAGAACCAAATTCGATTCATGACTTTTTAAGTCATTTGAGCCATGTCCGTCTGTCTGTCTGTATGTCTGTCTGTCTGGTGGCTGTCCGGCTGGTTCGCACGATAACTTTCGAAAGACGCAACCAAATGTCTTGAAATTTTGCACGAGTTAATATTTCCCCAAACTACTTACGGTATTGCAAATGCGCTTCATGGCTCCGCCCCTTCTGGTACCTCCCATACAAATACATCATTCCGCCCACTTTAGAAATCGAGTTATAATATCAATACACCCAACGGGATCGTACCCAAATTCTGTACTTAGTAAAGCTATTACAGGATAAAGTTTTGGAAAAAAAATTGGAAGTCTAGCCACGCCCCTTCTGGTACCTCCCACACAAATTCACCTTTCCGCCCACTTTAGATATGGAGTAATAATATCAATTAATCCATCGCGCTCGTACCCTAATTCTTAATTTAGTAAAGCTATAGCAGGATACAGTTTTTGAGAAAAAAAACTTGAAGTCTACCAACGCCCCATCTGGTACCTCCCACACACATCTGGTACCGCCCACTTTAGAAATCGATTAATATTATTATTAGAACTACCGCGATCGTGACCAAATTCTGTATTTAGTAAAGTTCAAGCAGGCTAAAGTTTTGGAGAAATAATCTGGAAGTCTAGACACGCCCATTATGGTACCTCCCATACAAATGTACCTTTCCGCCCACTTTAGAGATGGAGTAATAATATCAATATACTCGACACGATCGTGCCCCAATTCTGTATTTTATTAAGTTATAACAGGATAAAGTTTTGGAGAATAAATTGGAAGTCTAGCGGCGCCCCTTATGGGACCTCCCATACAAATGTACCTTTCCGCCCACTTCAGAGATGGAGTTATAATATCAATATAATAGTAATTTTTTTTTTACTGAGTGTGATGGTATATGTAAGTCGGGTCACCCGACTGAAACTTTCTTACTGGTTTTTATCAGTTATTAGACAAAAAGAATGAATAATAAAGAGATGAGAGGAGATAGTAAGTTATTAAAAAAACCAAAATATTTCAGTGGACGCTATTATTTTTTTTTACCAAAACGTGTAATTCAAACATAGTCCCAATTTTTCTATAAATATAAACTTTGCGTAACACTTGCTACTGTTGGCCGTGGCCTGACGTGTTTTGTTTTGATGAATTAAATGAAATTATTTCGAAGGATATTACACCTCCCATATATCCTGAAACGCAAATCCTTATATTTTCCAAAATTGTCGCTGGTACTGAACCAAATTTGCCTCTATTTGTTTCTGATATAATGCTGCTAATTGTGTTGAATTCACGTTCACGTAACGTTCCAAAGGCGACAATCGGCATAGCCTGTGACTTTTACAAGGATGGTACCAGTCATGTTTACTGCAGCCTTCCACATGATCATCTCCATTACGATGTTAAACAGATCGAATGACAGACTATCGCCTTGTCTAAATCCTCGTTTGGTCGTAAATTACTCTGTTAGATTTGTGTCTATTTTCTCAGAAGACTTCGTGTCAGTCAGTGTCATCTCGCAAAGTCGTATCAACTTATCGGAGTTTCCAAACTCAGCCATAGCATCTTAAAGTTTCTGTTGTATCAGAATGTTGAATGCAGGCTAGTAATCGGTAAACAGATAGTAAGTGTCGATCTACATTTCTTAAGTCTTCTTCAGGATTTGTCGTACTGTGAATATTTACTCGGTCATGGTCATTAACCAGGTTGAAAGCCACACTGATAAGCTGAAATTAGGTTCGCTAAGATGGGCTTTAGTCTTTGACCTTGATTGTGATTGGTAAAAGCCTGAGCCCGTGGTATTTGGTGCACACACTTGGATTACCTGAATGTAGCACAGGACACAGGTCATATAGATTACAATCATCGGGAATGCATTTCTATAACCAATTCGTATTTATGAGGTGGTGCATACACTTTGCACTACACTTAAATTCGTAGCATACTTGGTTTTAAGCCGTACAATTTCTGCTGATGTGGTTTTGACCCTGTGTGGGACAATCTACGCCGTAGATTTCATGGCGTGATTTCGTCAATACTACTGCCTTCTGAAACAAGTAGAGTACAATAAATGTTCCATCCATGTTTGCAGCTCAATCTGCGTGTCTTTGACCAGATTTCCATCTTTGTTGTTACAGGTGCGAATTCCTGTTAGAAAACCTTTATTATTACCTTATGTTATAACTTTTGAAATTTGACCAATATCCCTGTACTTTGCGATATCCTGGCTCTCCTCTTCTCATTATATTGTCAATAGCCAATGGTAAGGGCTGAAGTTTTGCCTTGTATTCAGCATCCTTTTTCCCAGACAATATGCGACATACTTCATTGTAAACGGGCTTTTCATACAGGCTTTTCAGTATGGTCCTTCCGGCAGCGGAACGCAATATGTTGCCACTGTGTGTCGGCAACATCAGAATTAGGGGCGCTTATTTGCAGCAATTGAAAAAGTTGGTTGGAGTAGGCATTAACTATCTCGCTGGTGTGCAGCCCAGCGATGTCTATCTTAATCCAAATTCGTGTCTTTTTGCATGGCAACTGGTTTTTCGATGCGTGTATCCCAGTCCCGTCCATCTCATTTCCTATAAGGCGGTGATGTCAGCCTTGTATTTGTCGAGGACATCCGGCAGTTGGAAAGAGACACCATTTCTGTAGAGATTTCGGAAAGTCCAGGTGTATTCATATATTATGGTCCTTATAACTTTTCTAGAGGTCGTCAATATTCAGGGGGTTCTTGTTTTTTCTTATTACGCCACCACGCCCGATCCTAGTTTCTTGGGGCAGCCAAATCCAATAAGAGAGCCTTTATGTTAAGCTTCATTAACTTCTGATGCCTACTTTCTAAGATGCATCGGTGGTAGCATTCCATTTAGCTTACCCAACATTGCGCTCTCTCACATTTGCTACAACTAACAGGATGTTTAATGACATCGCCCGGAGTATACGTGATCTCTCGGAAATTGTGAGCAACTTGGTGACCTCTAAAGAGAGAATTCTTCCCAAGTAAATAAAAAAAAAAAACTTAATTTCCCTTTGCACCCCATGAATAAGGTATGGGAAAGCTTCTCGCGTTGTTGTGAATTAACACGCTTTCTATTTTTAGATTCACAACTAACGGCACCTACTTGCTTATCGACGAATGCGGACGTCACTGTTTGAGAAGCTCTTAGTAGACACGACGATTGAATCGACGCTTAATACTGCGAAGTTGCTGTCAACAACATTAGAGGGGAGCCGACAATGAAAGAAATTTTTATTTCTTTCTTTTTTTTCTTTTTTAAGATGACTGGAGCCAGGTTTGAACCTGCGATCTCCCACATGGTAGTCGCGTGTTCTAACCACTATGCCACGGCCGGTCCCAAGTAAATAACAATCACAAAAATCAATGGGATTGCTTCTTTCAGTTCCTCTGATGGGGTATCCTGGTCTTCATATGGAAGATATGCCGTGGCTACCCAAATGGTAAATTCCTCCATTTTCAAACTTATAATTGTGAGGTCTTCGTTACTGAAAGTGTTTAAGAGGAATTGCACGTGTTAATATTACCCCAAAACTACTTACGGTATAACAAATGGGCTTCACGCCCCTTCTGGTACCCCCCATACAAATATATCATTCCGTCCACTTTAAGAATCAAGCAATAATATCAATTAGTACAATCAAGGCGATCATGCCCAAAATTCTTTATTTAGTTAAGCTATATCAAGGCATTCGGAACAAAGCAGAAGCAGAATAAAGTTTTGGAGAACAAATTTGAAAGTCTAGCCACGCCCCTTCTAGTACCGCCCATGCAAATGCAAATGCACTTTAGAAATCGATTAGTTTTATAAATACAACCAACGCGATCGTGCCCAAATTCTGTATTTTGTAAAGCTAAAGCAGGACAAATTTTTTTGAAGAAAAAATCTGGAACTCTGGCCACGCCCCTTTTGGTACCTCCTATACACATGTAGCAATCTGCTTATTATAGAAATCGAGTAATAGTAAAGCTAAATCGGGCTAGAATTTTTATGAAAAAAACTGAAAGTAC
Organism: Muscina levida; assembly: GCA_964034835.1. Taxonomy (NCBI): domain Eukaryota; kingdom Metazoa; phylum Arthropoda; class Insecta; order Diptera; family Muscidae; genus Muscina; species Muscina levida. Next base: position 119,104,095 of record OZ035881.1, on the reverse strand, counting down.
CAACCATACAAATGTTCCACTCCGTTCAGTAAAAAATATCAATATTAAAAAAAAAAAATTAGGTTTTACTGAGGGTAAGGGTATATGTAAGTCCGCTATCCCGACTGGTTTTGCATTTACCTTACCTCGATGGAGTCTGTAATTCTTACGATTTTTGCCACAGACTCTGGTTAGATTTATCCGAGGCTCTTGGAGGCACTATTAGAGTGTTGAAGGTTTATCTGCATGACGGTGCTATTGGCGTCGTTTTCCTCGGCAGTCAGAAAGTCGTTTTTACAATTTAGGCAATCGCACCGAAGGCAAGATCACAGATGCATCAAGAGATTCCATTCCAATTATTCTTAGTATTAAACGTATACTCCAATGCCCACAGCCATTTCCTAAGGTGGCACGGATCTGGTGTATATAAAAAAAATTTACTCTTAACTATCCTTTTCATTCAAATTCCTTTTTTCCAAAGAAATGCTTCAAAAGAAGTTTTCATGCATTATGGAAAACAACAAAAGACCACAAATAACTGCAAAAAAAAAAATAATGGGAAAATATGAAACGTAAAGGAAACTCTAACACATATAGAGCAGACTATCCACAATGAAAATGTATCACATTTGCACACACACACACAAACAAGCACTTGGGTAAATCATACATATATGCCCAAGGTCTGAGGGGTAAAATTTAAATATAGCACGAAATGAAAGGAGCAAGCCAGCCATCGTATGCGATGTCAAGGTTTATACTTAACATTTTATGAAGGGTAACAAACGGATATTATCCATAATAATAAATTACTTTAAAATCCGTTTTTTTTATAATCTTTGCTCCTCTCCCCGATTACCCCTTTCTCCATTCCTAGACATGATATGTGATGAAATTTATAAAAGTTGCTCTGGGGGGTATTTCTTACAGTTTAATATAAATTTAATAAAACCATCAGTATGCAACACCCCCTTTATGGTGATGGTAGCTTAGTGCTTTCTCATGCCACCACGGGTGTCAGACACGCGCACACGTCAATTATTTAACGACACATACAATATATGTACGTAGATATGAAATTAGTTTTCAATTACGAAATTCTAATATCAAGTCAACATTTAAACTAACGCACACACACACACACACGAATACTTAGATGTTTGTGGGTGTGCGTGTGACGGTTATATTGAATAGATGCCGCATTAGCAACATGTCAAATTGTCTAAACTTGTGTTTACGTGAGCGGAAATTATTATTGTTTATAAATTTGTACATCTAGCCGACAACATACAGGCATACACACACACAAATATTAAGAAATACCCCAATAAACATTTATGTATGCCGGCTTATAAATAAATGTTTTCCAAATATTTTAGTTAATTTTTCAAAATTAGTTTGCGAAGTTAACGTTTTCCAAACCTTTAGTAAATTATTTACAAACACTTTGTAACAGATTTGTAAAAAAGAAACAAACAATTGCCCAATAAACATTGATGTAAACTGGCTAATAAATATATGTTTTCCAAAGATTTTAGTTAACCTTTTCCAAATTAGTTTGTGATATATTTGTAAAAAAATAAACATACAATGCTTTTGTAAGGTCGAAGTCAAAACAGAAAACAACAGTTAGAATTTTTGTTTCCATATTTCTTTTCGTCTTGGCATTTAGTGTTACATATTTGCTGCTGATGAAAGATTGGCGTGTTTCGTGTTAATATAAAAAGTCCTTATAAAAATAGAAGAAAAGACCAAAAATAATAAAACTATTAAAAAAGAACTGAAAATAAAAGAAATCAATTGAATTGGAATAAAATTTACAAAACTTTTGTATTTGCTTTGGAATGGTATTTATATCCAATTTGGAAATAGATAAAAATATAAATTTACCACAAGCTTTCCAACTTTTTTATTATGTATTGGATATCAAGTTTATTCCCAAATATTTTCCAAACATGAATACAATTGTTTAATAAGGGATCCCTTTCGCTTATCCAATAATTGGAAAAGAACAAGTTACAATGCCTACAATAAAGATTTTCCAAACATCATGTTTACTAATGTAAGCTTATAGTAAATTTATAATAACTTTATATTGTTTATTGGGACAGTTCATTTATGTATTGTGTATGTATGCGTCTTGTGTGTGCGTTATTGTGTATAAGTGTTGTGTTACTTATGTGATGTCTGAACAATTCTAAGATGTTTAAATGATAATTGATGGTGTTATTGAAAATTATCAGTAAAATTTCATTGCTGCATCAAACCCTCAGTAATGTTATTTTATAAACTGCTCCATACATATATAGCCCTGCTGTTAATTTCTAAGAAATCTAAATATAAGCATTGCAAGCTTTACAATCGATATCCAGCACACCTTGTCTTCTTTACACCGACGACTTTTGTTGTTTTTATATATTGTCATTTTATGTAGAAAACATCACATTAAATTTTCAATGATGTTTTCTACCTAAGTATTAATTACAATCGTGAGCAAATACTCTGATGTGAGCATAAATATGCGCATAATAGTTTTGCTGATTTTTACTCAACAAATGACAAAACATTTTAGGGAATGCTATGAAAGTCATGTCAAGAAAAAATAATAATACTAACAATAACTATTATTGTTATGACAACATTGACAATACAATAGACAAATAACAATCTGAACGTAAATGTTGTAAGAATCACCTCTGTTTTATCCTCCCCCTACGACCATTGTTTCAGTGGTACCTATATAAATATGTATGTACATATGTATTTGTAACAGTGTACATATAGCATAGTTTGTACTTCCGGAATATTTTCTCATTTACATTTGCAAAATATATATCAATATTTTATGTAGTAACACTAAAGAAGGGTGATAATTATGGTGATAGGTTAAGAAAACTAGCACGAGTAACGAAAGTAAATTTCAATATCTAGACTGATGTTATGTAAAACAAATGAGCATAAAAGGTGACAAATTGCCCTATATGATACTTACTATCATCAAATCGATATTAAATTATTATGGCATGTAACTTGACAAAACGAATGATGCAGAACTTCTTCTTTTTTGGGCTACTTTCACGTGCAGCTCTAAGAATTGAGTCCCATATCAATGAGCTGAAAAATTTGGTACTATGTAATCAACAGAATGAGAGTAAGATTACAATTTAGAGAAGTAGTTTGTATGGACATGTGTTTGTGCAGCTGTTCGCTATTTTATTATTATCAGTAAGTTTTCCCTCGATTACGACTCCTACAAGTAAACTCATAAAAACCCTCTTTAGTTCTTCCTATTTAAAAACATTAAATTTGTATAACCTCACCCTATGGGTAGGAGGGTATATATCATTTAATACGTCCCAAAAGTGTAACACAAAGAAGGAGTCACTTTAGACCCTAGATTTCTTTAAACCAACTTCGATTAATGACTTTTTAAGTCATTTGTACCATGCCCGTCAGTCTGTCTGTCGGATGGTACGCACGATAACTTTCGAAAGACCCAACTAAAAGTTTTAAAACTTTTCATCAGTTAATATTTCCCAAAAACTACTTACGGTATGCAAATGGGCCACATGGCCACGCCACTTCTGGTATCTCCAATACAAATGTACCGCTTGCCTACTATAGAAATCGAGTAATAATATCAATACACCCAAAGCGATCGTGCCCAAAATATGTATTTAGTAAAGCTAAAGCAGGATAAAGTTTTGGAGAAAAAAAACTGGAAGTCAAACCACGCCCCTTCAGGTACCTTCCACAGAAAAAGAAGGTGCCGTGACATAACTCCTGCGGACATAAGCCCCAAACTCCCGGTCTAACACCCAATACTAATTTGCGGACATAAGCCCCAATGTTATTGCAGCGAGAGTCGAATGCGGTGGCGGGCACCGATAAAGAAATGGTGTAAAAAAACTGAGCCGATACAAAAAATAAGATAACTCTCAGCAAGAACTGATGTTGATTCCAAAAACATACGCTTAGAAATGTTGTATTATTCGTTCTATGCTCTTTGTTAGGTTAGGTCAATTCAGCAGCCACCTTCAGCACAGCTCACATGGGTCCTAGTATGAGATCCGTCGTGATACCATTTCCAAATCTTCGCAACAAATTTGATCTACCGTTTGATCTACGTCGCTTTCAAGCCATTTCGTTGCTCTGGTGAATGCATGGATGCGCTGAAAATCGCCTACCGATAGACAGGTATTGTCCACAAGTCCAAAGCAGGGCAGTGACATCGAATATTCTCCTTGGTCTCCTCTTCTTCCTCAACATTGCAGCTTCTACGAAAGTCGTTGTAGGGAAGTTTCAACCTCTTAGCGTGTTTACCAACCAGCCATATACCGGTTATTACAGCTATGATCAAAACAATAATTGTCAACGTTCATTGTGCGTCCCCTCTGAGAGGACTCCTTGTTCGTCGAAATCGTTGTTTTGGTTTTGTCCTCGTTGAACGCTAAACCCATTTTTGCTGTCAATGATGTATATATCATGAGCATATGCTAGTGTTATGTGTCTCTTGTGGAATATGGTGCCAGACATGTTGACACCAGGTTTTCTCATCACCTTCTCCATAACTATATTAAATAGTGTACTGAACAAGCTATCGTCCTGCCTGAGACCCCTTTGTGTGTTATTTTAATCGTAGTAGCTTCACCAGTTCTAAAGCCGCACTGATAAGGTCCAAATACCCTGTTCCACGCATTCTCGCCTTAACTCTCTGGTAGAATTTTCGGGCTTCTCCTCGACTTCGGAACAACTCTGTGCACTCATACTGTCTCTTCTTAAGCTCCTTCTTTTTTCATCTTAAAAGACAAGTTGCCTCTCGTCTCTTCTCCATGTGACGTTTATACACAGCTCGCGTTGCCATTGCCTGCAGTTTCGCCCTATATGCAGCATCCGTCTCTCTCGTGGCACTGCAACATTTATCATCGTAACTGCAATCTTCTTGAGACAGCTTGGAGTACCCAAGTACGTTTCTCGCAGTCCGTTCTATGGAGTCGACTATACATTGCCACTGGTAATATTATCAAGGGTTGGAGCATTCTGTAGCAGTTGAGCTGGGTGAATGGAGTAGGCGTCCGCTACCTCTGTGTTCCGTAGTTTACCGATGTCTAGCTTTCAATGTGTATCCAGTCAAGGTTTTTCGCCATGGTTAGCCTTGTGCGTAAATTTACTGCGTAAGGTAGTAATCTGAGACAATGTTCGCACCCCTGGTCACTCGTACGTCCAAAACACTGGATGCGTGCCTTCCATCGACTACCACGTGATCTATCTGATTTCCCGTAAATTGATCTTGAGATTACAATGTTGGCATATGAATATTTCTGTGGTCTAATCCAGTGCTGATAACGTCGCAATCTCTTGCCAACCACAAATTGTCCTCCTGGCCACTTTAGTAGATGCCGCACGTCTTCATGCGCAAGCAACCGTGTCCCGTCTACCGGATTTCCTGTAAAGCGGTTATGTCAGCCTTGTATTATTCGAGGACTTCCGCCAGTTGGATGGAGGCACCTGGTCCATACAGTGTTCTAAAATTCCAGGTGCATATCCTCAAGTCATGGTCCTTAATTCGTTTGCGTTGGTCGTCAACATTTTGGGGGGTCCATTTTATTCTTTTTTTAATTATTTGCATTGCAATATTTACAAACGTCAGTGGCGGGTTGCATGCTCAGCGCACCACCTCTCAGTTTTCTTCTCCTGCCAGGATTTTATTACAGCCGCCCATTCTGTGTCAGACGCTGACCAGGGTACCTCTCACCATGAGTCGACGTGCCAGGGTTCTAGGTTTCGCCTTTGGAGGTACTAATTCCGCAGTAGTGCCACGGATACGAAGCTCTGTGAGTTGACTTGAAATGTAATTGGCAACGATCACTGGGATGTTCCATATAAAACCCGGATCGAAGACAAGTTTTGGCATGGTGTAATCCGTGTGACAGCTGACATTGATTTGGTCCAGAATTTTGGCATGGCCATAGTTCATGTGCATCATTTTCTCTACTACGTCATTTTCTCCATCAGCACCTCCAGAGTATCGACGCTTTTGGTGGCCCATGTACCATCTAGTCCTTGTATGTACGATGGTATTGTTGATTTCGAGGATAAAATCTTACGTAGCCGACTATTTTCCTAAGAGATTTCTACATTACTGCAGAATTTTCATCATGACCTTTTGGCAATCCTTATCAAGTCTTAAAACTGATAACTGAAGACTTATATGCGCTACAGTTGCGGTCTCTATTTGCCTTGCTGAATAATTCTACCAGTGTGGCTTAGCTTTGCCCTTCCTGTCAGTTAGAGATAAGATCTAACTTGATCTTAAATTTAAATATAAGTTAACTATAACACATATATAGAAATTCACTTTCAAACTTAACTTAGCGCCACTAAGACCGTCCTCAACCCAAAACAAAATTTACTCTAATTTGTCATCCACCATCGTTACAGTACTTTCATTATATACGTGTGTGTGCGCATACCAATATATATTATCACTTGTAGTTGTAACATTTTATTTAAATACACAATGTATATGTATTTAGTTTTTGGCTGTTATTGTTGTGTTAAAACAACAGAAAACTGAAGTAAATAAATGATATTGATGTTGTTTTTGTCGTCCTCCATTATATGTACGCCGTTGTGGCAGTTGGAGATGTTATTTTTGTTACACCACGTTACTGTGTTGTTGGTTGTGCTGCTGTTACTTACATTTGCATAGAATTTCACTCAGGGGTATTGTTTACATATTTGTACTGACATAACCAACTGGATGCTGACACACACACACACACACATACACATACCACACTTTTGCATATATTCCATTTGGATACATTTTTTACACGCATTTATATCTGGAACATAAGAGTGTACACATATTTACACGTATAATATACAATTTTAATTCTACGAATACATAAGCACACACAAATACTGTTACACCAACACGGACGCTTTTTGGTCATAGCTGTTTTGGTCATAGCTGTTCTTTACCTTTTTCTTCATTGTGTGTGTATCCGGGAACTGATGTAGGAGTATCTTGTGAATTGCAGTAGCCGAAATCATGGACTATAAGGCCTACTACGGGGCTATGTTTGTAGATCAACATTTCGTTGCATTGAGAAACCGTGATCTTTATGATATATGTAACACGAAGTCTCACGAAAAATCGGATGGGAAAATTCTCGTTTTGCGACCAATGTGGCCATAGCATTCAGGGACAATGTTAGAATCAATATCTAGATAATTAAAATGATCTGGGTATAGATCCAGAGCTTTTCGCATTATTGCGAATTAATACGCTTTCTAGAAGTCATCCTATTTCCTGTTCCAGACTTTTTTGTGGGGTTTTTTTGAAGTCCCGTGTTTACGTGAACAAGCCCGAGACCCTGGAAGCCCTTAAGGACGACTTAAGACACGAGTGCGAGAATCTGTCACCCGAATTTCTCGCCGAAGTGATGAAAAATTACATAAAACGAGCCTGTAGGGCAATCAGTTATCATAAAATTTTAATGTACCTTTGACAATGGAATCTAGCCATGATAAATTTCTTGTAAGAATAGCCACTTTTTGATAACAAAATATCATCCACACCTGATAGTTATCCTTGAAACCCGGACAAACCGGTATAGAAAGTATCAGGACTTTATACACGGAAGTGTCGAAAATTAGTAATCAATTATGCTGTAAATCCTAGTTGGTTGAAAAGAAGAAGTCAAGTCGGCTGAACTCTTATGGCCATTATCTGGCCTGTTGTGTGTTCTCATACAGAAAATCACATTAGCTCATCTCTCAAGAAGTTCTTATTTTTATGTGTCGCAAAGGCTGGACGATTGTAGTGCAAGTGTTTATAGGTTTCGTAATTCTCACCATATGCCCTACAATCGTTCCCTGAACCCGCCCCAATTAGTGTTAGTTTCCTTGTAAACCAATGTATCCTATTAGAATGTGGATCACAGTGCTAAGTTCAGACTTGCTGAGTTTTAGGAATCCATTTTACTTTTTCTCGGCTGAGTTACCCCATATAATCTTTGTATTGTGCTTACTCTATGGAACTACGAATGCCTATCTTTCGTAGACTACTTCAACACTGTAGTGTTTATAAGCCGGAAATATTCACTGTACATGAAGTTGTAACTTAGCTGGATGAATATAGACCAGCAGTAATGTGTGTGAAAGTCTATTCTGACAATCATGCTGCAATTCGATCCTTGGAATCAGCATACCTGGATTCAACTTCTGCCTGAGATTGCCGCAAATATCTTAATAAGATTACCCAGCAGTACGATATTAACCTTATATAGGTGGCAAAGCACAGGTATATTTTAGATAAATGAAGAGGGGGTGAGCTTGCAATTCTAGCGTCTTGCTCACAAGTTTTAAAAGAATTGGGGAACAAAATCCTGCTCCTATATGACACTGGATCACAAAATAAAAAATTACAAGGTTCCGACAATAAATTCTGGTAGAGGGAATAAAAAAATATTTGTGTATCGATGTTTTAAAAGTTTAGGCATGATGTTAATTTAAGGGGAAGGTAAAAGTTTTTTCTCGTTTACACATTCTAATAGTGAACCGGCAGAGTAAATTATGTGATCCTTCCACTTTAGAACAGACTTGGCATAACGGTTGGAACACTCGACTATCATTCGAAAGACGTGGGTTCGATTTCTGTCCCAGTCATCTATATTTCTTTCAACGGTGATCCCCTAGATGTCGACAGTTTTGCAGTAGTCTCGAGTCACTAGGCATGTCTAGTAAAAGGTTTTCAAACAGCACTTAAACTAAAAACTTAACTTTACACCGCATAAATGAGGTATGGTATCTCGCGTTGTTGTGAATTAAACGCTTTCTATTTTTAGATTCACAACTAACTGCACCTACTTGTTTTATTGACTAATTCGAACGTCACTGTTTGAGAAGCTTTTACAAGACATGCCGATTGAATCGACACTTATACTGCGAAGTTGCGGACTACAACGTCGAGGGGTGCCGGCAATGAAAGCAATATTTATTTTATAGGTATAGGTCTCGTTGTGTGAGTCTACAAATTGAAACCTGTTAACTCACAATATTGCAGCTCTCTCTTATCTCATTAATGGGAATTAAAGGGAAATTAAGTTTGTATAAAGTTGCTATGTTTGTATGTTTAGCAAGCAGTATTGTTTTCAGACGTTATCTGAAGATGATGCTAGAAAAATTATCAACCGCTTCTTTATTGTAGTTGTCACCGTTTACTTAGCGTTCTTTATTCGCTGAAACTAATAAGTTAGTTTTGTTCTCCTTCGCCGTAAGACCCATTTCAGCTGATTCCTTTTATATACCTAAGGAGGCTTCTGTCACACCTCGCAGTTTTCGGCCAATGATGCCTATATCTTCAGCTTTCATCATTATCATCTCCATCGCTATATTGAAAAGGTAATATGAAATGCTGTCACAAAGTCTAAGGTATCATCTGGTATAAAATAACTCAGTAAGGTCCTTGCTAATCTTCACTAAAGACTTTGTGTCATTCAGCGTAATTTCGCAAAAGTATCAGCTTCATCCATGACAATAATTTGATCGTCCTGAAAATATCACAGTATTTGGAACAAAGTTGGCAAAAAGAGACAAGGCCCCGCCCACACACGTCAATACTACATCCTACACTAGTACATATTTGCGAGAAAAAAAATACGATTCCTTAATAGAATACATGAAAAAAACCCAGGATTTACTAAGAACCTGATCTTTGACCTCTTTGGCGCACGGGAATTAGTTGTTCGATCTTACTCAAATTTTTACATCAAGTGGCACAATATTACGGTCAGGTATGTTTAAATTTTCGCAAAAAAAATTTAACACACATATTGCTACATGTAAAAGGGGAAATTTCGGTTATTTATATAGCAAGTACCAGAAGGGGTGTGACAAATAGTTAGGTTTTCTAAGGTGTTGCCTACTTTTACAATATATTTTAGCTCACAAATTTTTATTATCCCCCAGGTGCCCGTTTGGAAATTATGGGAGAAATGTTAATCTTCCAAAAATAGGGGTCAGAAGGGGTCAACCGATATAGTCCATATTCATTCCTGTGTCAAATTTTCATAAGCACACATGTTATTCAAAATTTGACAGAATTCAGTGTACCTACAAAAAAGGTATATCCTGCTCTTCTGCCCACCACCCATCCAACCGGCCAGTCAGCCAGGCAGACGGACACGGACATTTGACAAATTTTAACATTGGTAAATTTTCATAAGGATCAGTTAAGGATTATTTGAGTTATCCTGCTCTCCTGCCCACCACCCATCCATCCGGCCAGTCAGCCAGACAGACGGACATGGCCCAATCGTTTTAAATAGTCATGAAGCGAATTTTGTCTTTAGATACTTCTCCAACACGTTCATGGGTGTGACATTTCCGCAAATTTTAAAGTTCCATCTAAAAAGCTAAAACTTGGCTATCTTTGCAGAAGGCCTTACCTGCTCCTCTACTGAGTGATGGTTTAAGTATGCGTTCGTGTGAGTGTGTAATTTTTGCATAAATGTAAATTTAAATTATTAATTTCGTAAATGTAATATGCCTTCTGGTCTCTTGTAGAAAATCTAAATGTTACCGCAGGGTATTCATAATTTTGTACACTAATGCCTGTGTATGTGTGTGTGTGCGTGTGCCTTCAAAGAGCTAACAGATGGACGTCCATGGATGTGTAATCTGATGCTGTAGATGTTGTACTCACTGCCCGGAAGATTTCCGACATAAGTCAATGAAATACATGCTTAAATTTCGCATTCAGTAATAAAATAGTAATTCAATAGTATGTTTAATACTGTTGTCGTACAGGTCGTTATTCAGTGAATATTAGAATTAGGAGTCATTTAAACTGCAGAAAATAATCAATGGCGTTTTTGTATCACACAATTTTTGATTTAAACTTTGTTAGTTAGTAAAGACTTGTGTTCCGTTTTGAGAAGAAGCATTTACATGTTGGGTATTCTTTTAATTGGGCGTCGGGAGTCTGATGCAAGGTAAAGCTTCTGATCGGTTTAACTTGGCAAACCCAGAGTGATCCTTGCCAATTGCACTTCAAGTCTACTCACAGAGCTCCGTATTCGTAGTACTACTGCGGACGGAGTACCTCCACGTGGTGACGCCTGGAAGCGTGCCTCTGACACCCGTCAGAGCACGACTAACTGTGAGGGGCGAAACCTAAAACCCAGGCACGTCTGCTCAGAGTGAGCGGTACCCTGGTCAGCGTCTGACCCAGAATGGGCGGCTGTATTAAAATCCTGGCAGGAGGAGAAAACTGCGACGTGGTGCGCTGGGCTTGCAACCCGCCACCGACGTATAAACTATTGCAATGAAAAGAAGTAAGAAAAGAATAAAATGGACCCCCAAAAATGTTGACGACCACCGCAAACGAATTAAGGACCATGATTTAAGGATATGCACCTGGAATGTTAGAACACTGTATAGACCAGGTGCCTCTATCCAACTGGCGGAAGTCCTCGAAGAATACAAGGCTGACATAACCGCTTTACAGGAAATCCGGTGGACGGGACATGGGTGCTCGCGCATGAAGACGTGCGACATCTACTATAGTGGCCATGCGGACAAGCACGAGTTTGGATGTGGATTTGTGGTTGGCAAGAGACTGCGACACCTAGTCTCAAGGTTCAACCCGGTGTGTGAACGTATAGCCACCATAAGAGTCAAAACTAACTTTTTCCACATAACACTTATATGTGCCCATGCTCCGACAGAAGAGAAAAGCAATGAGGACAAAGACGAGTTCTACGAGAGCCTAGAAAATGTATATGACCGTAGCCCGAGCCATGACATTAAAATTGTACTAGGCGATTTTAATGCTAAAATAGGCAGGGAAACCGCATTTGAGCCTACCATCGGAAAATTCAGTCTGCACACCGAAACGTCGAACAATGGCATCAGACTGATTGATTTCTCTGCGGCAAGAAATATGGTAGTTAGCAGCACTAGATTTGACCATAAAAATATTCATAAGGCAACATGGTTATCTCCAGATCAATTGACGAGGAATCAGATTGATCATGTGGTAGTCGATGGACGGCACGCATCGAGTGTTCTGGACGTACGGGTGATTAGGGGTGCGAACATTGACTCCGATCACTTCCTTACCGCAGTTAAGGTACGCACAAGGCTAAGCATGGCAAAAAACGTACGTAACCAGGCACAACGAAAGCTGGACATCGGTAAACTGCGGACCACAGAGGTAGCAAACGCTTACTCCAACCACCTAACTCAACTGCTGGGGAATGCTCCAACCCCTGACAATATAACCTCGCAGTGGCAAAATATAGCCGACTCCTTAGAACGGGCTGCGAGAAGCGTACTTGGGTACTCAAAGCCGTCTCAAGAAGATGCCTGGTACGATGATGAATGTCGCACTGCCACGAGAGAGACGGTTGCTGCATACAGGGCGAAACTGCAGCCAAAGGCAACGCGAACTGTTCGTGAACGACACAGGGAGAAGAGACGACAGGCAACTCGTCTTTTTAGAAGAAAAAAGAAGGAGCTGAAGAAGAGGCAGGATGAGTGCACTGAGTTGCTCCGAAGTAGAGGGGAAGCCCGAAAATTCTACAAGAGAGTGAAAGCGAGAATGCGTGGAACAGGGTTGCCCTCCTGCAAGGACAGCGATGGTCAGCTAGTGACGGACCCGGATAACGTTCTGAAGATATGGAGAGATCACTTTAGAAATTTACCGGATACTGACACCACTCCAGAAGACCCCGCTCCAATCCATGACGATGGTATTAACTGTCCACCTCCGAGCCAGAGCGAGATACGTATGGCCATCTCCCGCCTTAAAAACAACAAAGCTGCTGGAGCCGATGGTCTCCCTGCTGAGTTGTTTAAGGCTGGCGGGGAGGAGCTGATTAGGAGCATGCATCAGCTTATGGAGAACATCTGGCAAGAGGAGAGCATGCCCGGTGATTGGAGTCTCAGTCTGGTATGTCCCATATACAAGAAAGGAGATCGTAGTGAATGTAAGAACTATCGTGGAATAAGCCTATTACCAATTGCGTACAAGGTCCTTTCAAGCATATTGTGTGAACGTCTAAAGCCAATTGTAGAAAAACTAATTGGACCATATCAGTGCGGCTTTAGACCTGGCAAATCTACGATGGATCAAATATTCACCTTACGACAAATCCTGGAAAAAACCCATGAAAAGCAGATCGACACCTACCACCTCTTTGTCGACTACAAAGCTGCCTTCGACTCTCCGATAAGGAATAGGCTTTATGAGGCCATGTCTGAGTTTGGTATTCCTGCAAAGCTAATGCGACTTTGCAAATGTACCTTAGACAACACCAAATCCTCGGTTAAGATTGGTAAGGATCAGTCTGAATCATTCAACACGGAAAGAGGTCTCAGGCAGGGCGATAGCCTGTCCTGTACACTATTTAATATAGTTGTGGAGAAGGTGATGAGAAAGGCTGGTGTCAACATGTCTGGCACCATATTCCACAAGAGCCACATGCCACTAGCCTATGCCGATGATATAGACATCATTGGCCGAAATCTGCGGGATGTTACTGCAGTTTTCTCATCACTAGAAAAGGAGTCAGCAATAATGGGTTTAGCGGTCAACGAGGACAAAACAAAAATAATGATTTCGACGAACAAAGAGTCCTCTCGATGGGGACGCACCGTGAACGTTGACAATTATTGTTTTGAGGTAGTCGACGAATTTACCTACCTCGGATCTTCCGTCAACAAGATAAATAATGTCAGCCAAGAAATTAAACGGAGAATAGTGCTAGCCAATAGATGTTTCTACGGACTTCGGCAGCACTTTAGTAACACCACCTTCTCTCGGAATACTAAGAAACAGCTATACCAGGTGCTTATCTTACCTGTTCTGTTGTATGGTGCCGAATCATGGGTGCTTACTACAACGGACATACAAAACCTAGGAGTATTCGAGAGAAAAGTACTCCGAAAAATATATGGACCTATCTGTGTCGAAGGCCAGTTTCGCCATCGGATGAACCATGAGCTGTATGAGCTTTACCACGACATCGACGTAGCTAAAAGAGTCAGAATCCAACGACTTCGATGGCTGGGACATGTTGCCAGGATGGATGTAAATGCTCCAGCGGGAAAGGTGTTTGAAGGCGAACCTGAAGGACGGCGCAGAGCAGGGAGACCCAAACTCCGTTGGAAGGACCAAGTGGTAGGCGATGTGCCATCATCTGGTAGGACTAACTGGAGAACACACGCAGAAGACCGAAGCGTGTGGAATTCTTTATTACTTCAGGCCTCAAATTTATGAACTACGTTTCGTAAATTGTAATTGGCCACTTAAGTAAGTAAGTAAGTATTCTTTTAATTACACTGTGAGACAAATGGTAGGGGTCAGTGATCGGGAAGGGTTCAAACTACCGGGGTAAACTACAGGTTCAACGTGTACCGGCGTCTCGCTGGATCAAGTCTGGGAATCGAGATATATCGATTTGAAGTTAGTAACTATCATATAGGGGAAATTGTCACCTTTGCTGGTCTTTTTTGACATAACACGAGGACCACTAGTCCGATTTTGCTCAAACAAATTTAAAAAAATTAAAAATTACAATTCCATTAATATTTTCACATAACGTTTTGCTATATAAGCAACAGTTTCCTTTTTCCATTCATCAAATGATTTTGAACTGGGTTTATTTTGTAATAGTTACAATAAAACTGTTGTACTCTGTGGCGTATGATTTAAGTGGAATACTACTTATGATATTCATACGCCATCATATACCAATATAACAAATGAGCCTTTAACGTAAGATATTCCCCTATATGATAGTTACTAACTTCAAATCGATATATCTCGATTCCGACTTGAAGGATATTTTTAAGCTTTAAACTTTCTTCGATTTACCAAAGAATATATGTTTCATATAATATATTTTATTTTCAAAAATTATTTACCTATATATATTCTACGACTCCAATCTGTCTCGCTACAACATTGTATGTTAATTTTTCGGTACACTCGTTGTCATCATCATCAACAGCAGCCGCATTCACGGCCACGTCCGCAAAGTTGTGCAATGCATTAGGCTGATCCTTACTCGTTCGCCACTCGGTTCGTTCGTCTTTTATGAATATTAAAGATGTTAACCATTGAATGACATTTAAATGTTAATCTTGTATAGCGAAATAACAGTGGAGGCGATTTAAATAACATTACGTTATATTACTTTGGGACTAAACCGTTCGCAAGCCACGTCAACAAGCCGCCCTGTGATGCTGTCGTTCCATTTGAAAATGTCATTAGCTGCTGTGTTACATAAAATAGCATAAATTATTGGCTCAGAGAATGCTCTAAACATGCGCAAACATTTACAATGCAAATGATTTCAGCAGCATAAACAACAAAAAAAAAACAGGGGTAGCAAAAAACGCTCCACACACGCCATTGACAAAGCAACATGTAAAATGTTAAAAATCATGTTAAGTGAAAATGGCTGACATCCTGAAGGGTCATACGCGTTACATCTCCCGTTGATGTGCGGTCGCCAAATGCAAATAGGGTGGGGGAGGCGGAGGCCTTAAAAAACAATTTACAGTTTCAGGTTAATTCTTTGAATTAATAAATATGAAAGTGCCATGGCATTTTGTGGTTATGTTAACAAATTATGATAATTTTGTATTATCACATTTGGAAAACAAATCAAAGCAGTTTTTAATTGTAAGTTCAAGCAAGAACAAATTTGGAACCATTTATAGAATTTACGTAAAATGTTCAAGTAGGTAAGCATTGAAGGTGTTGCGGCTCCTTATCAAATATAAGTAAAAAATTATGTCACATACTATTAAAAACACATTTAGGTATGAAACTAAAAAAAAGAAGAAATAAATATTTAATATTTAGCGATCCTGTAAAAATTGGCATATACAAACCAAATACATCTCATATAGAAGATAGAAACATTGTCAGAACCTATATCTGCAATAAACCTCTTTAAAAAATTTACAAAAAGGGCACTTTTTCTTAGTAAGCCAATTCGTGACAGTATTCATCGTATTTGACTCTCTTAAATCAATCTTAAGTGACTCTGTAAATTATTAGTTTTTCAGAAACCACACAAAAACTATACGCATAACCCCATGACGTCATAAAACAACCATCCGGAAGAATAACAAAAACCCCGCTGACCTTTGGCAATGATCACATTCGGACAATCCATACAACATGAACAGAAAATATTCAAATCGCACAGAGACACGAGCAATTTTAATTAAAACAATACCAACCATATCAAAGAAACAAAAAACATTAATGGGAGTTTCTTAATTCAATATCCTGTAGCGATATTCTTAGCCCAAGTAGAAAAACAAAACGATGAGAATTTTATAGAATTAATAAATTCGCTGTCTTGGCCAGAATCAGCAGCATCGTGGGCGAGAAAGCATAACCACTGCTGTCGTTAGAGCTGAAGCGTCACTCGCACAAGCGTCACTACAACTATTTGGTTTGTGTTGTACCAGTAGTAGATATTCCAATTCCTTTTGGCAAATTTTTATATTGCTAACAATTTAATTTTTTCATGACATTTAACATCCGGCATTGCCATAAATTAAACATGGGCGCGCCACATTTAATAGCACAAGATGTGCATGCAGCCACTACATGATGCTGCACAAGAAGACCATGGATCGGTCAGGCAAATGGCAACTTCCGCAATTAATATTGTTGAAACAACATTTTCTACGAGTCCTGGAATCGATGCGTCCCCCACTTATGGATGGCACTACGTCCCTTACACAGTAGGAGGACATTTCATGCAGAGGCGATACCAAGCACAAATAGCGAAGCAATGAGATAAAATGGTAAAGAGTCAATGAGTATGAAAATGAGCTTCACGATTACATCGAGGCCAAAGCCATACAGGGTGGTGTAGTCATGGACGAGATAGGGATGCCCTACAAAAAAACAGAAGGTTATATTATGTTTTGTAATATAATGACTGGATTTTATATATTAAAAGTATTACTTACTTACATACTTACTTACTTAAGTGGCCTATTACAACTTACGAACGTACTTCATAAATTAGAGGCCTGAATTATTACAACATTCACCACGCTTCGGTCTTCTTCGTGCGTTCTCCAGTTAGTTCTACCAGCTGGTGGCACGTGGCCAACCACTTGGTCCTTCCAACGAAGTTTGGGTCTCACCTGCTCTGTACCGGCCTTCAGGTTCACCTTCAAATACCTTTTTCGCTGGATCATTTACATCATGGCAACATGTTCCAGCCATCGTAGTCGCTGGATTCTACGTCGATGTCGTAGTAAAGCTCATACAGCTCATGGTTCATCCGATGGCTAAACTCGCCGTCACACAGATAGGTCCATATATTTTCCGGAGTACTTTTCTCTCCTGCCTGGTTTTGTATGTCCGCTGGCGTAAGTACCCACGATTCGGCAGCATACAACAAAACGAGTAAAATTAACACCTGGTAAAGCTGTTTCTTTACCACCTTATCAGATAAGGTAGTGTTACAAAAATGCTGCAGAAGTCAGAAAAAAACATCTATTCACGAGCACTAGTTTCCGAATGATCTCTTGGCTGGCATTATTTTTCTTGTTGACGGAAGATCCGAGGTAGGTTAACTCATCTATGTTACTACCTCAAAACAATAATTTTCAACTCATTTGTTTTTTGTTTTGTCCTCGTTGACCGCAAAACCCATTTTAGCTGACTTCTTTTCAAGCCATGAGAAAACTGTAGTAACATACCGCAGATTTCGGCCGTTGATGTCTATATCATCGGTATATGCTAGTGGCATGTGGCTCTTGTGGAATATGGTGCCACCCATGTTGACACCAGCCTTTCTCATCACCTTCTCCAAGCTATCGCCCGGCCTGAGACCTCTATCCGTGTTGATACTTAACCCAGGATTTGGTGTTTGTCAAGGTATATCTGCAAAGTCGAATAAGCCTTGTAGGAATACCAAACTCAAACATGGCCTCTTATAGCCTATTTCTTTTCAGAGAGTCGAAGGCAACTTTGTAGTCTACAAAGAGGTGGTTGGTGTCGATCTGCTTTTCTTGAGTTTTTTTCCAGTATTTGCCGTAAAGTGAATATTCGATCCATCGTAGATTTACCAGGTCTAAAGTATCACTGATATGGTACAATTAGTTTTTCAACAATTGGATTTAGACGTTCACACAATATGCTTGAAAGGACCTTGTACGCAATTGGTAATAGGCTTATTCCACGGTAGTTCTTACATTCAACTCCAAACCCCGGGAATGCTCTCCTCTAGCCAGATGTTCTCCATAAGCCGATGCCTGCTCCTAATCAGCTCCTCTCCGCTAGCCATAAACAATTCAGCAGGGAGACCATCGGCTCCAGCAGCTTTGTTGTTTTTTAAGGGAGATTGCCACACGTATCTCGCTCTGGCTCGGAGGTGGACAGTTAATACCATCGTAATGAATTGGAATGGGGTCTTCTGGAGTGGTGTCCGTATCCAGTAAATTTCTGAAATGGTCTCTCCATATCTTCAGAACGTTATCCGGGTCCGGAGCTGACCATCGCTGTCAAGAGGGCAATCCTGTTCCATGCATTCTCGCCTTAACTCTTTGATAGAATTTTGATCTTCCCCTCTACTTCGGAGCAACTCTGTACACTCATCCTGTCTCTTCTTCACCCTCTTCTTTTTCTGTCTAAAAAGACGAGTTGATTTTCGTCTCTTCCCCCTGTGCCGTTCACGTTGCCATTAGCTGCATTTTCGCCCTGTATGCAGCATCCGTCTCTCTCTTGGCATTGCGACATTCATCATCGTACCATGCATCATCTTGAGACGGCTTTGAGTACCCAATTACGCTTCTCGCAGTCCGTTCTATGGAGTCGGCTATGTATTGCTACTGCGAGGTTATATTATCCGGGGTCGGAGCATTCTGTAGCAGTTGAGTTAGGTGGTTGGAGTAGGCGTCCGCTACCTCTGTGGTCCACAGTTTACCAATGTCTAGAATTCGTTATGCCTTGTTACGTACGTTTTTCGCCATGCTTAGCCTTGTGCGTAACTTAACTGTGGTAAGGTAGTGATCAGAGTCAATGTTCACACCCCTGATCAATCGTAAGTCCAGAAAACTCGATGCGTGCCTTCCATCGACTACCACGTGATCTATCTGATTCCTCGTCAATTGATCTGGAGATAACCATGTTTCCTTATGAATTTTTTTATTGTGAAGTCTAGTGCTGCTAACTACCATATTTCTTGCCGCAGAGAAATCATTCAGCCTAAAGCCATTGTTCGACGTTTCGGTGTGCAGACTGAATTTTCCGATGGTAGGCTCAAATGCGGTCTCCCTGCCTATTTTAGCATTAAAATCGCCTAGTATAATTTTGATGTCATGGCTGGGGCTACGGTCATATACATTTTCTAGGCTCTCGTAGAACTCGTCTTAGTCCTCATCGCTTTTCTCTTCTGTGGGAGCTTGGGCACATATGAGTGCTATATGGAAAAACTTTGTCTTGACTCTTATCGTAGCTATTCTTTCACATACCGGGTTGAACCGTGAGATTAGGTGTCGCAATCTCTTGCTAGCCACAAATCCACATCACAACTCGTGCTTGTCCGCATGGTCCGGAGTTCATCTAAAGCGGTTATATCAGATTTTTATTCTTCGAGGGCTTCAGCCAGTTGGATGAAGGCACCTGGTCTACCATGGTCCTTAATTCGTTTACGGTGGTTGTCAACATTTTAGGGGGTTCATTTTATTATTTTCTTACTTCATTACAATAGTTTAAACGTCGGTGGCGGGTTGTAGCCTAGCGCACCACATCGCAGATTTCTCCTTCTGCCAGGATTTTATTACAGCGCCCATTCTGGGCCAGACGTTGACCAGGCTACCGCTCACGCTAAGCTGACGTGCCTGTGTTTAAGGTTTCGCACCTCACAGTTAGCCGTCCTCTGACGGGTGTCAAAGGCACGTTTCCAGACTTCACCACGTGGAGGTACTCCGTCCGCAGTAGTACCACGAACACTTAAGGTTGTGATAATGAGTGGAGAAGTCACAGCACACGGGTACTGATAATGATGGTTTGGCAACCATCGAAATAGCTATCTGCCCTGCCAGCTGTCAACATAATCCATTTCACCCAACTCTTGTTAAACAAATTCTACTAGCGATAATAGAAAATAGATCTCAAACCGAACAATGAAAAACATATTCATATTTCTGCACAGATCGACAATAACAAACAAGAGCAAATATTAATAATACTAAAATATTAAAAATATTAAAAATATTAAAAATATTAAAAATATTAAAAATATTAAAAATATTATAAATATTAAAAATATTAAAAATATTGAAAATATTTAAAATATTAAAAATATTAAAAATATTGAAAATATTAAAAATATTGAAAATATTAAATATATTAAAAAAATATTAATAATATTAAAAATATTACAAATATTAAAAGAAATTAAGTAATTAAAATTATTCAACATTATTTACAGTAGCGCCATCCTCGGTTTTCATCACTGCTTCATTTTTTTTTTCTCTTTGCTATAACAATTTTTCTCTGCTACTGCCGCTTAATGTGGCCATTAGTTAGTATTGGTGGTATCCATCGCCAATGATGCAAAAGAAGTTTCCTTGACTCTTCGTTAGTTCAATTGCGGCCCGGCCGATGCGGGTGGGCCGTTAGGGCGGCAGCCGTTTGCCAAAGAGCACAGGCCAGTATTTGGCTCAAAGCTTCATGCTGCTTCTGATGGTGTTGGGCTGCTTGTTGTTTTTTTTGTATAAAAACTGATTGTGGTTACCATTGATTGTTATTCATGTTCATTGAAACATGTATTTGGCACCATGGCCAACTTTCTTCCTTTCACATAGTTCATTTCCATTCTTTCGCAATCCTTTTTTTCGCAGCTACAGTCATTGCCGTGATCGTTGTAGGGGGTGGTGGCTTGAAATTGTGTATTTGTGTGTGTAGGCACGAATGTCCTTGTGTGGTTATATATGTTTCGCAATGGCCCTACAAATCGAATGTCAATTTTCGACTCATTTTACGGAACACTTAAACTTGTCGTTTCCTTGCCTTTTGTCCTCCCCTCCCGCTAAATGATATTCCAATAGCAGCAGCAGTTTTAATGATTCTTTTTTATGATTATTCGCTTGCAAAGTCGCTGCATGGAAAAGCGCAGCGAGTTTCTCTTTCAGTTGGTGGATATGTTCGTTCTAATTTGATATGGCGGTTATAGGTTGGTTATGTAGCAGCAGCAAGCAGAGTCTTCGGTTAAGGTAAACTATTGTGGGGGCTAAGATGGTTCCTCTTGAAACTGAGAAGTTGCATAAGTTTACGCAAACAAATGTGGAATTCATTTGTCAATAATAACTGTGAGTTTGATTTCATTGTTCGGTGCAAGATCTTTTCTATTATTGCTAATAGAATTTGTTTTACAAGAGTTGTGTGAAATGGATTATGTAGACAGCTGGCAGGGCAGATAGCTATTTCGATGGTTGCCAAACCATCATCATAGGCTTGCCAGATGGTCGGGATTAGGCGGGATTTTCCCGACTTCTTGCGAAAATCCCGAGTCCCGAGTATTGAAGTAATTCAGGGGAAAATCCCGACTTTCAAGAAATGTAAATTTTTGGAAAAATTGTACCATTTAATCTAAAAGACTCAATATTGACTTGGGAGAAATTCACAAAGTTCTTCAATATCAGATGTGGTGGACAATGACATGCTGTACAGCGACTACTGCAGTCTTCGAGCTGTTTATGGAGAATTTCACAAAGATATACCAAATGACAAAATATGGTCACATTTTTTTACCAAATGGGGCAAAGAAAATCACCTGAATTTGTATAAATTGATCTCAATTATATTTTTTTTACCGATAAGTAAAGCTCATTGTGAAAAAGTATTTAGTATTTTAAACAATTTATACACCAAAGAAAGAAACCGAATGTCTTTTGATCTTATAAAGGCTGAACTAATCATAAGATTGAATATTGATAAAAAAAAATTTAATATCGGTGAAAAATAACCAAAAGTATATGTGGCAAAAAAAATTTAGCTTTTAGTGTATGTATAATAATAACGGTTGTTATCAGCATGAAACTGCAATGAGTTTTCAAATAATATTTCTTAATGAAAAATGTCAAAACCAATATAATATGATCTTTTCATTTGTGCCGACAAATCCCGCCTTTTAGTCTCAGTTTTCCCGACTTTTCAAATTCGGTGCATGGCGACCCTACATCATCATCAGTGCCGTTTGCTGTGCCTTCTCCACTCACTTTCACAACCTTAAAATCAAAAATACTTTACGGGCATCACAAAGATGCTCAAACGTACTTCTTCTTTTTCTTCGTCTTCTTCTTCTTCTTATTCTTCTTCTTTTTGATGGCAACAACAACAGAAATGTATCTATCAGTCGCCGAACGTAGACTAGTATTCCAAGTTCTTCCGTCTTTTGCACTCCGTAGATAGTTCGTCACACCAAGCTTAGATAACAACTCTTTCGCCTTGTCCATCCATTGGAATCTTGGTCGCCCCCTTCTGCGCCGCCCATCGTGTTTATTGCCTAAGACTTTTCAAGATGGAGCGTTTTTGACCATTCGTACAACGTGTCCAAGCCAGTGCATTCGGTCTACTTGAACGCGCTTGACTACGTCGATGTCGTTGTACAGCTCATGATTCATTCGACGACGGTAGTCGCAAATAACGATGATGTGTCCAAATATTTTGTGTAGTATTTTCCTCTCAAAAACTCCCAGAATATTTTAATCCGCCTGCGTCATTACCCAGAATTCTGCGCTGTAGAGTAAGTCTGGCAGGATTAGTGTCTGGTAGAGTTGGATCTTCGGTCGTCGAAAGAAGCCATCATCAAGATCATGTTTGCTCATCGCATAATGCATGTCAGACTGGCATTATAATTTTTGTTTATGACGGAGCCGAGGTAGACAAAATCATCTACCACTTTAAAAATATAGTTTTCAACGTTCACGCAGCGTCCCAAACGAGTAAACCCGTTGTTCGCTGAGAAATAACTTGGTTTTGCCCTCTTTAATCACCAGATCCACTTCTGCCGACTGCTTCTCAATGCTCGAAAAAGCCGCAGTAATATTCCGCAGTCCTCGGTCAAAGATATCTAAATCATCGGTATACGCGAGTAGTATGTGGTATCTTTTGTTAAAGATGGTGCCAGTCGCGTTTACTGCTGTCGTGAATATTTGGTAGATCGTGGATTTGCTAGGTCTAAAGCCACACTGATAATGTTTAATCAGGTTCGCCAAAATAGGCTTTAGTCTTTCACATAACAGGACCTTGTATGCGATGGGTGAAAAGCTGATCGCGAGATAACTGGTACACACGCTTGGATCGCACAGGACATAAAACACTCAGATTCCAATCATTGGGCATGCATTCCTTGTGCCAAATCGTGTTTAAGAGCTGGTGCATGGACGTTACCAGCTCATCGCTTTAAAAAGCTCTGTCCGTAGTCCATAGGCTCCCGCTGCTTTATTGTTTTTAAGCCGTGCAATTGATTGGTGTGATTTCTGCCTTCGGAGGCGAGTAGAGATCAAAAGTGTTCCCTTCATATTTGTAGCACACTCTGCATGTCAGTGACCAGATTTTCGTCTCCGTCCTTACAGGTGAGGATCCCTGGTCCAAAACTTTTACTTTTTACCTTTTTAGAACTTTGGATACGAGCGTTTTTAGCACTACTTAATAACACGTACGTCTATAATGCTTGAGACATGCCCTCCAACAATTACCACTTGATCTTCATACGGTAATCTACTCCCACTCACTACCATTTTTCTTGTCAACACGAAACTAACTAGTCTGAATCCATAACCGGAGGTATTGTTGTGTGGACTGAATTACTTAATTCCCACAACTATTTTCTCGAAAAGCAGTTTTTTTTGAATCTAAAATAGAAAGCGTGTTAATTCACAACTACGCGAGAAGGGAAATATAGTTTTTTGAAGGACTATAGTTTACTGAAAATTTCCCGACTTTTAGCGCCCTCCACTTCTCTGCGCTCATGGGAATTCCTACATGGTAATATTTCAGCCGTTACTACAATTCGAATGCAAGTGAAGTATGGGCGTATCACTATGGTGTTCGTTAATACAGATGCTCGATAGCATTGGTATGTTTTATACCAGTATTGCTTCTGCTTTAACTGTATCGCCAATTCGCTCTATGGGTGCATTCCTTAAAAGAGCATTTCTTCTAATACCCATTGCCAAACAGTGGGAGAAGACTGAAAATCTTTTTAAAATAGCATTTGTTTTGCAAACAACAAAGCAACAAAAAGTTGAAAAACAGCTCAGAAATAAATCGAATCCGGTTAATCTCGCACATACACGACAGCGCTGGTATGAGTATTTGAAACGCTAGTATGAGTATTTGTGTGTTTGAGTATGAGGTGTGTGAGTGTGTGTCTTGTGTGGTAGCATCGGTCACTGTTTTGCTTTCTGCATCTGGTATTTGTGATTTTGATTGCACAATTACTTTTGTGTGTTGCCACACACCATTACATTTGCAACAGTACACATATCTGTGCTATGGGCCTGTGTACATTTTGTTGTAGTCTTGTTGGCTGCATTGGCTTTTGCTACTGCGGTCGCTTTAGTTTTGTTTTGCCCACTTGATTTACTTTCGTTCACATTAAATCGTATATCGCGGTTTTGCTTGTCACCCAACTCTAAACTTGGATTTTTCTTTAAAAGAAAAACTGCAACTTTTACATAAGTTTTGGTGTTTTACGTCGGTTGATTCGTATGGTCATTGGATGTTTGTGCTCCCTTCAAAGTGGAAAATGAATTGAATTTGCGGTTAGAAAGTGCGGTTTTTGTAGTTTAACTCCGTTTTTCAGTGCATTTGTAGTCTGGGTTAACCAATGGAAGTGCTACTTACAAATATTGTGGTTATGTTAAATGAACTAGAAAATTTAGCATTTTATGCAAAATATTTTTGGTCAATAACTATACGTGGTTACATTGCAAATAGGCTGAACAGATTAAGTAAATAAAGAATTTGCCTCATATATACAAACACATATTTAATATGCAGTTCACTGTTATCGATGGTGAATAAAATCAACTTCTCCAAAGATAGCAAGGATGAACATTTTTCCAAATGTAGTTATGATATATTGTGGACCGGCCGTGGCATGATGGTAAGATCACCCGACAACCATGCGGGAGATCACAGGTTCGACTCCTGACTCCAGTCATTTCCCGATTCCCGCCTCTAGTCATCTTTCATTGCTGGCCCACTCGTTGTTGTTGACAGCATCTACGCAGTATAGTGTCGAGCCAATCTTCTAGTAAAAAGCTTTATTTTCTTTATACACCATGAATGAGGTATGGCATAACTTTTCGTGTTGTTGTGCATTAACACACTTTCTATTTTTAGATTCACAACTAACAACACCTACTGGTTTATCGACGAATGCGAATGTCACTGTTTGAAAAGCTTTCACTGGACATGCCGATTGATCCGACATTATACTGCGGCAATGAAAGATGACTGGAGACGGGAATCGAACTCGATATCGCCCGCCTGATAGTCGCGTATTCTTACATTCATGCCACGGGCTGGCCCAATAGGTAAGGTTAGGTTAATTTTGCAGCCGCCCTCAGCATAGTTCACTTGGGTCCATATATAGATGCCGTTGTGATACCATTTCAATTGCCGAACCAAGTAATCCTGATCTACGTCGACAATATCACTTTCAAGACATTTCGTATCCTTGATAAAGCAGCGGATGTTTCGGAAATCGCCTTCAGATATACAAGTGTTCGCTGACCAAACTTCTCATATCTGAGGTC
Source organism: Muscina levida (assembly GCA_964034835.1). NCBI lineage: Eukaryota > Metazoa > Arthropoda > Insecta > Diptera > Muscidae > Muscina > Muscina levida. The sequence goes on along the minus strand of OZ035881.1, from coordinate 119,078,289 downwards.
ACCAAAATCAGGGCAGTGGCATGGAAGATGACTTCTCTTCATCCTCATCGTTGCAGCTTCCACAAAATCGTATGTTGTATGGAAGCTGTATCCCCTTACCGCCTTTGCCGGTCGGCCAAAGTCCAGTTACCACAGCTATGATTTTGTTGAGATGAAATCTAGACAGGCTGAAACGAGTCCTCTGCTTGTGCATGGTATGCCACATATATTTGACCGCTGTAAGAGTAGGATCTTTCCTTAGCAATAAGGTTGAGTTTCTACGGAATTAGTTGTTTCCTCTTGTAGGAGGATCACTAAAATCACAATAAACTACGGCCAAATTTGTGATAGTTGCAGCCTTAGCCAGTGCGTCTGCACTTTGGTTACCTTATAAGTCGTAGAACCATGTATAGGTAACTGTCGAATATCTCGCTATCACCTCCAATGGTGTACCCGTTCTCCAGGGATTTGATGGCCGCTTTACTATCAGTACGTAAAATAATATTACCGCCCAAAATCCTTTGATACTTATCTTGTTCTACGGCTATTTTAATGGCCATTATTTCGACCTGAACTGTGATACAGTTATTTGATAGCCTTATTGCCCTCCTTCAAAAAGTTTCCCCATCCTGCTCTTCCTTGCAAATTTGAAAGGGTTGGAAGGTAAGGCTGGGATCTTGGCAATAGATCTTGGTTTCTGTTGAACATAAGCAAGATGTTTTGCTTCGAGTCTTGTACCAGGACAAACTTCCCCGAATGTCTTTATGGCGGCCTAGTATAGTTGGGATCAACGCTCGTCTGCACAGGCCATGAGTTTAATATTGCCTTGGAACCAGCCCACATCTTGACGTTCAGTGGAACGTGATAAAATCTCTAAAAAACGTATACTCAACAACTGTAGTAAGAAAACAACTGTCGTCACTTTTGATGGAATAGTTCGCTAGGATAGTTCGCGCTTGATTGTATAAGCACACTGACTTGACTATCGTCAGTCGCTAGCCGAACTTCGACCAGTGCAGACCATAAGCCATAAGTTTTTTATACCCTCACCCTACGGGTAGGAGGGTATATATCATTTAATATGCCCCAAAAGTGTAACACATATAGGAGCCACTTTAGACGCTAGGTTTCTTTGAACCAAATTCGATTCAAGACATTTTAAGTCGTTCGAACCATGTCCGTCTGTCTGTCCTCCTGGTACTCGCGATAACTTTCGTGAAACGCAACCAAATGTATTGGAATTTCGCCGAAACTACTTGCGGTATTGCAAATGGGATACATGACCACGCCCCTTCTGGTACCTCCCTTACAAATGCACCTTTCCGCCCACTTCAGAGATGGAGTTATAATATTATTACATCCAACGCGATCGTACTCAAATTCACCCAAAGCTAAAGCAGGATTAAGTTTTCTAGAAAAAAAATCTAAAAGTCTAGTTTGGAATCTCCTATACCCATCTGGTACCGCCCACTTTAGAAATCGATTAATATTACGCGATCGTGCCCAAATTTTGTATTTAGTAAAGCTTAAGCAGGATTAAGTTTTGGAAAAAAATTGGTAGTCTAGCCACGCCCCTTCTGGCACCTCCCATACAAATGTACCTTTCCGCCCACTTCAGAGATGGAGTAATAATATCAATACATCATTGCGATCGTACCCAAATTCTGTATTTAGTAAAGGTATATCAGGATAAAGTTCTGGAAAAAAAATTGGAAGGCTAGCCACGCCTCTTCTAGTACCCCCCATACAAATGTACCACTCCCCCAATTCAGAAGTCGAGATTTAATATCAATATACTAGAAAATCTTAGGTTTTGTTGAGGGTGAGGGAATATGAATATGTATGTTACTGGTTTTTTTCATAACTTTTTAGTACCTTTTTTACATAGCCTGTTCCTTATGATCGGGCGATAATTCATACTTACAGAGACCTCGTCCATCTGTTTCACACAGTGACTTTTTGTCGTCTGGGACTTCGTCAGTTAAACACAGGGTCTTCGGTCGTTTGTTCACCTACATTGACATCGGTCATCTGTTTTCCCACTGTGACTTTGGACGTTTGATCGCCACAGGGGTTTCCGATCGTCTGTAATACACAGGGACTTCGGTCGTCTGTTCGTCACAGGGACTTTGATTGTGTGTTCACCCACAGTGACTTTGGTCGTCTGTTCCCTCACAGTGAATTTGGTCGTCTGTACCACACGGAGACTTCGGTCGTCTGTTCCCCCACAATGAATTTGGTCGTCTGTACACCACAGGCACTTCAGTATATACCATACAGATACTTCGGTTGTCGGTACCCCAAAAAGACTTTGGTCGTCTGTTTGTCATAGCGACTTCGATTGTGTGTTCACCCACTCTGACTTCGATCTTTTGTTCCCCCACAGGGACTTTTATCATCTGTTCGCAACAGGGACTTCGTTCGTCTGTACCACACAAAGATTTCGGTCGTCTGTTCCTTTCGGACAACTTCCGTTATGGTTTGGCATTCTCCTTAGGACGTACGCAGCGTTTTATTCATTCGACGCGAGATCTAGCCCATTGGAAAGAGATCTTGTCTTGCTTCGTGAGCTCATCGATCAGTTTTTCACAAAGCAGATCAATTATTATATGTAGAAACTGAACGCCTGGTTATGAAACAGTCACTAAACACCTTTCAAAAGTGTGTTTTGGAGAATGAAGGAAGAGGCCGTTCATGAAATTAATCTTCGTATTTTCTACTTGCACAACTGTTAGCACTTAGGAAACTGGATTAGCGGTGGGTTGAATTCGTACCGCGTCATCATCAACTGAATCATGGCTCACTTGTAACATCAGGAGTGACAAACCGACGAAGTTTAAAGGACGGGAAAGTGACCCTGGAGGTTCAACGGAAGTTTGTTTTTTAGCCGCCCTAGCTGGGGTTAACAAACGCCAAAAGATAGGCGAATGATGGGCAGATCTTAGCTCGTACTCAGTTCATAACCTTATGGCATGGGAAGCTCTACCCATTATGACAAATGCCAATACCACCAATGTTACTCTAAATGTCTTCGCGAGGGACTACTTATATAATTCGGCGTATTTCCTGTTAATCAATATTTCTCCCGTAATTTCAAAAAGAAAGCATTACGAATTAGATTACGTTGGTGTGCTTCATTTCGAACATACTTGTGTATACGACTAAGTAGATCTGCATAGTATTTTGCGAAATGTTGAAGCTTGTGTGTATGCCTAAATCCCAAAAACAATGCTAATTGGCGATTGACAAAGTAAATTAAAGTGCAGTACTCAAATTTCTTAATAAGCCACATTGTGCTGTCTTTAATATAAAAAAATATTAAAATGTCTTTAGTTTATCTGTTACATATAAAATCCATATTACCAACTATATAAATGGTTATGGTAGGAAATAAGTACAAACGAACAGCAGGTTTTTGTGATCTCGAGGCATTCTAACCTTAACACTAGTTCCCATATACTTAAAGTTCCATAGTATATTTACCAATACCTACTTCCAATAATTCCTTAAAGTATAAATGCGTATCACAAATCCATTATCCCCTCAATCCATTCTACTACCTTCGCATGTAACACTCCGACATTACATAACCATGCTCTCACACAATGACCCACTAACACTATTGGCCGCTTATCAAAACTTTCACACCTCAATTGAATTATGTACATGTGTGGACATTTTGTTTTCGATGAAAATTAACCATAAATAAAATCAATTCATATGCAAATTTAGCCTTTCCCTTTTAATTGAATAAATACGTGTTTTTGTTGCTCGTTGAATATAACCGGACTAATGAGCGCCATAACCGCAGCCAGGCATGCACAAATATAATCAACATTATCTGCATTCTTTCCACCACTTGGGCCATAATCAACAATACACCCACACCACACACTATCAACTTATACTACTGCTACTGCTAGTTACAATTACACCAACTCACACCCTTGCATCGCATATTAATGGTCGACTACTATACCATAACGGCCATCATTTTGGTTCGGTGACCGATTTGGATGTATACTTAAATTCTCGATATCAGCCATCGCACACTGGCCACGTTACGATATCACCAACATGAAAGTTCTGCCAGAGTAAAAACAAAATTGTTATCCTTTATATGCCGCATACAAAAACATGTATATAACGGTTACTTACACCAGCACATGACTGTGTTCGTAATGATACCAATATCTGTATGTGTATGTAGCTCTGCATTAAAGTATTGGCGTAACCAACCACCAGCAAACAGCCAATGTACTCGATACTTATAGGATACGCTTAGAAATGTTTAGTGGCCGACGGTATATTAGGTGGGAGAAGTAGAAGCGATGGTCGTAGGAAATCAGAGAAAGAGTATAAAGTGATGGAGGCAGAGAGTTGTAAATAAAAAAACCGGGTTGAAACTCTTTTTGAAAAATTAAAGAGAAGTCAGAAATAGTAAGAAAAACAATGGAGGGTTGGTAGAAAACGTCAGAGGTGAGTTGATAACGAAACATTCAAATATCAACGAATATAAATAAAATTTAAGGGTCTATTCTATCCTTTGATTTATATAAGTATAGAAAAGTCTACACAGATCGCTTTAATGTTATAATGTGGATACTACAGTACAACACATGATTTTGGGACTCAATTCTGAGAACTTCATGTGAAAGTAGCAACAAAAAGAAGAAGTTCTTCATCATTCGTTTTGTCAAGTTACATGCCAAAATAATTTAATATCGATTGGAAGTTAGTAAGTGTCGTATAGGGGAATTTGTTACGTTTTAGGCTCTTTTGTTTGACATAACTCGAGAACCACTAGTCCGATATAGCTGAAACAAATTGTGTCCCAAATCAATGAGCTGAAAAATTGTGTACTGTGTATTTAGACAGTTATCGATAAGTCGGAGTTTAAGACTCGCAGCAAATATCGAACTCCTTACAACATTTTTTGACTTTGATGACCCAAAACTGCAAAGGAAATCAACAACAGTTAACAGGAAATAAACTTGTATTTTTCTGTTTTCATATGATCTCTTATACTTAGATAGAGAATACCTGTGACTGTTTATACCTGTTTAAAATATAGTTATATATGGATTCAGATTCCTCGATATTCAGCAGATACCATTTATGAAGTAGACAATAACATTTTAGCTCCAAAACAAGATAATATACATCCTCACACTTGACTAACAATATTCTAGCAACGAGTTCAGTTCCAAATCATGGAAAAGTCCCACTTTATATACCAACTCTGTTTATAGCATATACATAACTTTTTATTTAAACCCATTTCCTGCACTACATTAAAAGTAACACATTAATTGCAAACCGGTTTTATATCAACACTTGTTCTAATTCTCCTTCAGAATTGAGCACAAAACACTACCTTCATTGGTGGTCGTATCGAACTAAATGGACACGGAAGTAGGTGGTTTTACCCCACATTCGTTCCCCACCCCACCCATTTGGGGTGACATTGTTATAGTGTCCTTTATGTTGAAAATGTTAACTTGAAATTACGTTGAATCATTATTTTGCGGTTTTTGCAACATCGATTACCGTGCATTGTGGTTTAATTCCGTTCGCCAATTTATCCAAAAGTACCAGATACTCGTACACTGTAATAGCAACAACAACAACAACAAGCACACTCATTTAGACCACCACGATATCATGGTGGGAAGGTGTATAGCAGTAGCAGCAGCAACAGCAATATCAATGGTAGTTTGTACAACAACATTAGCACTGATGGCAGCCACAACGAACAATGTTGCCTCCCCGACAATATAACAAAAGTGGAATGCCACATTAAAAGTACTTTTATCGCTTTTCTAAATGTTTAGTATTGTAATGAATTTCATGTGTAGTTGTACAACAAAACACACATAACACTATAGCAACTATTCTAATATGTATCACGACGGCCCAAATGGCAGGCAGCGGTGATGATGATGACGAGGTCGATTTTAAGGCAATACAAAATGCTACATACGTATACGTAACGAATATTAACATATTATACATACGTATGTGAGAACCAACAATTGCTAGGTAACTTGCAATAGCGTTTGTATTTGTAATTTATATGTAAGTACGGTTGTGTAGTATATGATATCAGTGGATTTTATGGATGTATTGTAAACTATATAACATACTGTCGTATATAGCTTATAGCATAATTTTCTATTGTAGAGCAATTCAAATGAGCCATTAGTGTTGTGTGGCCGTTATAGTGGGTGCTTGCCGGGGACTTTGATATTGCAAGGCCAATTCAATATTCGAATTAAATTAACTTCCTTGTAAGCCTAGACAGCCCAAAACATTCGAAAACTGTGAAAAAATTATATGGTAATGTAAGTAATGAAGATTACCACGAAAATATTATAACAAAAATTGTGAAATTTGGTTTCAATTTAAAATTTACAGAACTTTCATGGAGAATACAAAAATTTTTAATATATATGACATCTTTTTCTAAAAGACTGACATATATTATTAAATATAGACTTTATATTTTAAAGTTAATAGCTTGAACATCTCAAGTCATAATATATATGAATTTTTTTGCACATTATTCAAGATAACTTATAAAAAGTCTACAAATTAACCGATTATCTCTTAAATGAATCTTACAATTACAACTACAATTATGTTTGTGAAGATAATGGCAAAGCACTTTCAAATAAATGCTTTTAAATAACTGCAAAATGTTAACTAACAACATTGTGGAAAACATTTTTTTTGTATTTTTTTGAAAAAATAAAGACACCCTATTGAAACAAAAAGTTGTTACAACAAAGATATTTATTGTATCTAAAAGTACTTTCATTACACTGTAGCACATTTTCCAACTTCAAACTCTTAACCAATTGAAACCCACAAAATCTGAAAGCTTATGATAGTAAAAGAAAAACCCTAACTGGGTTTTGAATTACTAGCTAAGGTTTTCATTTAATTCATTTTTGAAGTTTTCGACTGAGAGGAGGATTTTAGTAGTATATATCTCGTGAACTATTCCAAATATGGCTTTTCGCTCTTCAGCAAATTTTTAGCTCTTAATCTGACCTAAAAATTTTACCTTGAGATAAAATCAAGAAAACAACAACATCTTACTCAAATCACCGGAAATGTCAAAAAATCGTAGATTTTCGTTATATAGAAAATAGAAGTAAATAAAAAAAACAACAAAAATTTTATGATTTTTTTACAGTTTTGAGTTGTTTTGAGTGGGATATTGTTGTTTTTTTGATTTATCTGAAGTTTATATTTTTAGATCTGATTAAACTTAAACTTAATTTCCCTTTGCACCCCATGAATGAGGTATGGGATAGCTTCTCGCGTTGTTGTGAATTAACACGCTTTCTATTTTTAGATTCACAACTAACGGCACCTACTTGTTTATCGACGAATGCGAACGTCACTGTTTTGAGAAGCTCTTACTAGACACGCCGATTGAATCGACGCTTAATACTGCGAAGTTGCTGTCAACAACATTCGAGGGGAGCCGACAATGAATGAAATTTTTTTTTTTCTTTTAAGTTGACTTGAGCCAGGTTTGAACCTGCGATCTCCCGCATGGTAGTCGCGTGTTCTAACCACTAAGCCACGGCCGGTCCCTTTAGATCTGATTAAGAGCTAAAATTTTGCCGAAGAGAGATATCAAAATTTCGAATAGTTCAGGAGATATAGCCTTAAGAATCAGAAAATGATTTTCAAAAATTTCAAAAATGAATTAAAAAAAAACCTTAGCTAATAATTCAAAACCCAGCTAGGGGTTTCCTTCTACCATCATAAGCTTTCAGATTTTGGCGGTCTCAATTGGTTCAAGTTTTTACTGCTGCACTGTGTTATACTTTCGTGATAGTAGAAAGTACTTTTGTTATACCAAAAATTCTTTAAAAAAAAAAATTACTTTCATTGTACTAAAAAGGACTTCAAATGTATCCAAAAGTACTTTTTTTGTACTAAAAGTACACTTTTGAACCAAAAAGTACTTCTTCTACTTATGTGGCAGTAACAACAGATCATTTATCAGTAGCCGCACGTAGAAAAGAATTCCAAACGCTTCGGTCTTTTGGGCTACGTAGATAGTTCGTACCCCAAGTTAAGAATATAGTTCTTTCAAGTTTATTGCCGAAAACTTTTTGAGCTGGATCATTTTTATCCACCAGTACAACGTGTCAAAGCCAGCACATTCGGTCTATTTTAACGCGCTTGACTACGTCGATGTCGTTGTATAGAGGTCTAAACAATTTGAGAAGTATTTTTCTTTCGAAGACTCCCAGAATAGATTAAAAGGTAGGATCAGTATCTGGTACATTTGGATCTTTGTTCTTCACGAGAGGTCTTCGTCATTAAATCGATGGCTTAGCGCATATAAGCAGTATTTTGAAATCAATACTCGTCTCTTGATTTCCAGGCTGACATTATTATTTTTTTTTACGGCGAAGCCATGGTAGACAAAATCATCTACCACTTCAAAGTTATAGTTGTCAACGGTCACGCAGCGTCCCAAACACATGAGACTGTTGTTACAGATGGTAGCAGTCCTGTTTACTGCAGGCTTCCGCATGATCATCTCTATTATGATGTTAAAGAGATCACTTAACAGAGTATCTCCTTGTCTAAAGCCTCTCTTGGTAGAAAATGGCTCCATCAGATCTTTGCCTATTTTCACTAGAATAGAATTGTGATAGTAGAAATTTGTAACCATACTCGTATATGGCCTTAATGGCTCGGTTATTGAAAATTGTATTAATAAATAAAAAAAATAAAAATAAATTCGTGTCGGTCAGTGTCATCCCTTCGAGAGGATATCAAACTCAGCCATAGAGTCTTATAATTTCTGTCGTATTTGATTTTCGAATGCTGCTTTGTAATCGATAAACAGATGGTAGGATTTGACGTAGTGCTAATATCTGGTCGGTTGTAGATTTACCAAGTCTAAAGCCACAATGATAGACTTTCGTCAATTATGTTGCCTTTGGGAAAGAGTAGAGATCGAAAGTATTCCCTCCATATTTGCAGCACATTCTAAATGTCAGTGACCAGATTTCCGTCTCCGTCCTCACAGGTGGGGATCCCTAGTCCAAAACCTTTGCTTTTTACCTTTTGGTAGACTTTGGGGCTTCACATCTATCCTAATTTTCGATATCCTGGCTCTTTCCTTTCTTCCATATTTGCAACCACCTTTGGTTTTTTATATGTTATATGTTTTTATGTTTTTGTTTATGTTTATATGTTATCTGTTTTTTACTCACTTATTTAGAATACTACTTATCTTTAAAAAAAATTATTACTACTGTGTTTACAAATGCAATTCCTATACTGTAATATGAGATTTAGTCTTGTTTGTAGGAAGACTAATAAACTATAAATTACAAATTACAAATTACAAATTACAAATTACAAATTACAAATTACAAATTACAAATTACAAATTACAAATTACAAATTACAAATTACAAATTACAAATTACAAATTACAAATTACAAATTACAAATTACAAATTACAAATTACAAATTACAAATTACAAATTACAAATTACAAATTACAAATTACAAATTACAAATTACAAATTACAAATTACAAATTACAAATTACAAATTACAAATTACAAATTACAAATTACAAATTACAAATTACAAATTACAAATTACAAATTACAAATTACAAATTACAAATTACAAATTACAAATTACAAATTACAAATTACAAATTACAAATTACAAATTACAAATTACAAATTACAAATTACAAATTACAAATTACAAATTACAAATTACAAATTACAAATTACAAATTACAAATTACAAATTACAAATTACAAATTACAAATTACAAATTACAAATTACAAATTACAAATTACAAATTACAAATTACAAATTACAAATTACAAATTACAAATTACAAATTACAAATTACAAATTACAAATTACAAATTACAAATTACAAATTACAAATTACAAATTACAAATTACAAATTACAAATTACAAATTACAAATTACAAATTACAAATTACAAATTACAAATTACAAATTACAAATTACAAATTACAAATTACAAATTACAAATTACAAATTACAAATTACAAATTACAAATTACAAATTACAAATTACAAATTACAAATTACAAATTACAAATTACAAATTACAAATTACAAATTACAAATTACAAATTACAAATTACAAATTACAAATTACAAATTACAAATTACAAATTACAAATTACAAATTACAAATTACAAATTACAAATTACAAATTACAAATTACAAATTACAAATTACAAATTACAAATTACAAATTACAAATTACAAATTACAAATTACAAATTACAAATTACAAATTACAAATTACAAATTACAAATTACAAATTACAAATTACAAATTACAAATTACAAATTACAAATTACAAATTACAAATTACAAATTACAAATTACAAATTACAAATTACAAATTACAAATTACAAATTACAAATTACAAATTACAAATTACAAATTACAAATTACAAATTACAAATTACAAATTACAAATTACAAATTACAAATTACAAATTACAAATTACAAATTACAAATTACAAATTACAAATTACAAATTACAAATTACAAATTACAAATTACAAATTACAAATTACAAATTACAAATTACAAATTACAAATTACAAATTACAAATTACAAATTACAAATTACAAATTACAAATTACAAATTACAAATTACAAATTACAAATTACAAATTACAAATTACAAATTACAAATTACAAATTACAAATTACAAATTACAAATTACAAATTACAAATTACAAATTACAAATTACAAATTACAAATTACAAATTACAAATTACAAATTACAAATTACAAATTACAAATTACAAATTACAAATTACAAATTACAAATTACAAATTACAAATTACAAATTACAAATTACAAATTACAAATTACAAATTACAAATTACAAATTACAAATTACAAATTACAAATTACAAATTACAAATTACAAATTACAAATTACAAATTACAAATTACAAATTACAAATTACAAATTACAAATTACAAATTACAAATTACAAATTACAAATTACAAATTACAAATTACAAATTACAAATTACAAATTACAAATTACAAATTACAAATTACAAATTACAAATTACAAATTACAAATTACAAATTACAAATTACAAATTACAAATTACAAATTACAAATTACAAATTACAAATTACAAATTACAAATTACAAATTACAAATTACAAATTACAAATTACAAATTACAAATTACAAATTACAAATTACAAATTACAAATTACAAATTACAAATTACAAATTACAAATTACAAATTACAAATTACAAATTACAAATTACAAATTACAAATTACAAATTACAAATTACAAATTACAAATTACAAATTACAAATTACAAATTACAAATTACAAATTACAAATTACAAATTACAAATTACAAATTACAAATTACAAATTACAAATTACAAATTACAAATTACAAATTACAAATTACAAATTACAAATTACAAATTACAAATTACAAATTACAAATTACAAATTACAAATTACAAATTACAAATTACAAATTACAAATTACAAATTACAAATTACAAATTACAAATTACAAATTACAAATTACAAATTACAAATTACAAATTACAAATTACAAATTACAAATTACAAATTACAAATTACAAATTACAAATTACAAATTACAAATTACAAATTACAAATTACAAATTACAAATTACAAATTACAAATTACAAATTACAAATTACAAATTACAAATTACAAATTACAAATTACAAATTACAAATTACAAATTACAAATTACAAATTACAAATTACAAATTACAAATTACAAATTACAAATTACAAATTACAAATTACAAATTACAAATTACAAATTACAAATTACAAATTACAAATTACAAATTACAAATTACAAATTACAAATTACAAATTACAAATTACAAATTACAAATTACAAATTACAAATTACAAATTACAAATTACAAATTACAAATTACAAATTACAAATTACAAATTACAAATTACAAACTACAAATTACAAACTACAAATAACATATACACTTTTCTGTCTGAAGAGGGGTGTCATCTTCCTTCTTTTCTCATTAAAACGCTCCATGACTGCACGAGTTGCCATTGCTTGCTATTTTGCCCTGTATGCAGCATCCTTTCTCTTAGACATGTGCGACATTCCTCATCGTACTAAGACTTATCTGATCATGGTTTTTCATAACTCAGTACGGTCGTTGCGGCAGTGGTCTTAGAACTCGCAATACGCTGCCACTGGGTGTCCAGAACATCAGAATTAGGGGGGCTTGTTTAAAGTAGTTGAGAGAGTTGGTTGTAGTAGGTATTGGCTATCCCGGTGGTTTGCAGCTTTGTGGTGTCTAACTTCCTTTGCGTTTGGTTACGTGCATTTTTAGTATTACTTAATCGCGTGCGTACCTTAACTGCAACTAGGGGGTGATCCGCGTCAATATTTGCACCGTTCATCACACGCAAGTCCATAACGCTTGAGTTATGCCTTCCATCGATTACCACGTAATAATGTACAAATATTCCGCTTTGATGCGTACAGAGGCTACTCGGTCACTTACAGCGTTAAACCGCAAGACCAGATGTCAATGTCTCTTGGCGACTACAAATCCACATCAAAATTGGTGACTTTCCGCATGGCAGCTGTAAGAGATGTCTCAGTTCCTTCGCCGTGTGCATCCCTGTCCCGTCCATCGCATTTCCTGTATGGCGGTGATGTCAGCCTTGTATTTGTTCTTATAAAAATTACTTCTATTGTACTATAATGGACCTTAATTGTACCCAAAAGTACTTGTATTGTAGCAGAAGATACATTAATTTTACCAAAAAAAATTTAAATACAAAAATGGACATTAATTGTAAAATTATTTTTTTTAAACCAAAAAAACTTTTTTGTACCCAAGCGTACTTTTATTATAGTAGAAAGCACTTTCAGTGTTCTAAAAATTATTTTTAAAATAACAAATGATTTAATTGTACCCAATAGTACATTTATTTTATTAAGTACTTTTGTCCTACCAAAAAGTATTTTTTTGTATTAAGATATAATTCCATTGTACCACAAAGAACATTGATTGCAACAGAAAGTACTGCTATAGTATCTAAACTACTTTACTTACTTACTTACTTAGCAGGCACTTCTTTGCAATCCCCGTGGATTATATACGCATGTAGAAAAACATTATAAGCGCCTCGATTTTCTGCGCTTCTTCTCCAGTTAGTCACACCAAGTTCTGTAAGGTTTTCAGTAACCTGGTCATTCCAACGGAGTTTTGGTCGCCCTCTTTTGCGCCGTCCATCGAGTTCATTGTCGAAGACTTTTCGAGCTGGAGTATTTTCGTGCATGCGAACAACATGACCTAGCCAGCGCAACCGCTGCACCTTAATACGTCTGACTACGTCAATGTCAGTACTCTTTTTTTTTGGTGATTCATAAATTCGTTACCCAAAATATTACTAAAGTCGGTTGATCAAAAATATAAATATTTTATATTGATTCAATAAAACCTCCTATATTTATTTCATATACATTTATTAGAACTTATATAGTCATAACTTTTCAACAGCAAAGTTATATCTCCCTCTACCCTATAATATTACTTTGATAACAAAGTATTGCCTACAGAAGGGAGACTATCATACACGACTTATATTTATAAACATTTGTTATGTAGCTATCCTGCAGCGCATTTGTCGGTAGCTTTGTATGAAATCGTTTTATTCGGTGTTGTAATTTTTTCAATTATCATTCACATAGATGATAGCGCCTGTGTGTGCGTGTGTATGTGAGCGAAGGGAGGGAAAAGTATGTTTTGTTCATTGTTTATGATTTTTCCGTGGTCATAGCTTTGAGTACCGTTTTAATGTGTCCTGGCGAGTTTTTGTCATTATTACTTGTTCTTTTTTTTTTTTGGTTTTGCTGTTTTGTTTTGTTGTGGTTAGTAACGCGTAATTTTGCCGCAGTAGTTGTTGTTACTAAAACACATGCTGTTTTGCCACTTCGGCTACAATTTTTATGGGATAAAGGAGGGGCAACAACACTCACATAAAAATGTTCTAAACACAACAACATCATTGATCATTTTTTCTGCACATTGGTTTCGAAGTACAGTGGTTATATACGATGTCTAAAGAAAAATAAAATAAACCAAAAAAATATATCTAAAAAAGCTAAATATCAAAAAATCCAGTAAGAAAGTTTTAGTCGGGCAACCCAACTTACATATACCATCACCCTCAGTACAACAAAAAAATTTCTACTATACCAATATTATTACTCGATTTCTAAAGTGGGAGGAGTGGTACATTTGTATGGGAGGTACCAGAAGGGGCGTGTCTAGACTTCCAAATTATTTCTCCAAAACTTTATCATGTTATACCTTTACTAAATACAGAATTTTGGCACGATGGCGTTAGTTGTATTGATATTATTACTCCATCTCTAAAGTGGGCGGTACCAGTTGGGTAGGGGAGGTACCAGATGGGGCGTGGCTAGACTTCCAATTTATTTTCTCAAAAACTAAATCCTGTTAAAGTTTTAATAAATAAAGAACTTGGGTACTCTCACGTTGGACTTATTGATATTATTACTCCGTCTCCATAGTAAGCGGAAAGGTACATAGTATGGGAGGTACCAAAAGGGGCGTGGCTAGACTTCCAGATTTTTTTCTCCAAAACTTTATCCTGCTTGAACATTACTAAATACAGAATTTGGGCACGATCGCGTTAGTTCTATTTATATTTTTATTATTAATATTAATCGAATTCTAGAGTGGGTGGAATGGTACATTTGTATGGGAGGTACCAGGAGGGGCGTGACCATTTAGCCCATTTCTAATACCATACTGTTGGGGAAATATTAACCGATGCAAAGTTTCAAAACAATTGGCTGCGTCTTTCGAAAGTTATCGTGCCAGCCGACAGACAGACAGCCGGACACCGGACATGGCTTAAAAGACTTAAAAAGTCATGAATCGAATTTGGTCCAAAGAAACATAGGGTGTAAAACGACTCCTTCTATGTGTTACACTTTTGGGTCGTATCAAATGATATATACCCTCATTCCTAAGGGTGATGGTATAAAAAGCAATTATAACGTATTGATGAAGATATTACAATTTATGAAGGAAAAGGAAAGTTATTTTTTTTTTAAATATCGGATCACACACTACAAATCCTATACGAATTCATAATGCATTTAAATTAAATCTCCGCCTTTTATCTCTTGAAGCTATTTATGGTACACAAACTACTTATATCATCATAAAGAATTACCTTTTAGTAACCATTATTCATTAATACCCAACCAAATATCCAATATCCATCACATGGTAACGATATTATAGTAATTTTTGAATTACGCATGGCCCTGTTCCCTTTTTGCAGCTAAGCATACCACTGTTCATGACCATTATCATCATCATCGTCATCTGTTATATTATGAAGGACACCATAGCACAGTTTTGGAATTATTACCGCACACACACACACCCGTTTCCAGCACCTCCCCAAAAATGGAGATTGTGAAAATTACATTCTGATTTGTAATTTAGTTTTGCAAGTGCTATGTATCACGCACTACATGTGACTGACTGTGCCAAGCACAGACATTCACGCTTTGACCTCCTACACAGCGACGCACACACAACAAAGCGATATTAAATGCACGTTTCTTTACTTTGCCGAGAAGCTATTCTATCGTAAGTGGATTTTTATGTGAATATAAATATTTAAAGACTTAATACAACCTTCATACCCTCCTCACCCTTTCCCTTTTAGACAAGTATTGTTTAATGGTTTATTGATTTAATTTTTATGTTAAGTGAAATATGTCATCAACTTTCATTTCATATGTGTAATTCTATTTAGTTTTGTTTTGTTTTTTTGTGAGCCTTTTATTCGCATAGTATTATTTTACAGGTACATTAATGTTGCACTTAAGTTTTATCACATATACGTGTTGCATAAGTGTTGACGGCAATATTTTCGTAATAAATAATTATGGGTATTTTTATGGACATAGCCAGTGAAACGATTAGAATAATATGAAAATTATAGTGAACTTAAGAGAACTGTTACGTTTGCTTTATTATTGGATTACAGAAGAGAAAATCCATTAAATATTAGTTTTTGGTTTTAGTCAAGCTCAAGGTTGGTTGTAAGAAGTTTTTAGTAGAATGATATTGTCATGGGGCTGGTCGTGGCATGATGGCTAGAGCACGCCATGTGGGAGATCCCTGGTTCGACTCATGGTTTCACTCATCTACATTTTTCTTTCATTGCCGGTACCCTCAATGTTGCCGACAGCAACTTCGCAGTATAGTGTCGAGTCAATCGGCATGTCTAGTAAAAAGCTTCTCAAACAGTGACGTACCCATTCGTCGAAAAACAAGTAGGTTCTGTTAGTTGTGAATGTAAAAATAGAAAGCGTGTTTATTCACAGCAAAGCGAGAAGCTATCCCATACCTCGTTCATGGGGTGTGAAGGGAAATTAGGTTTAAGTTTAGATATTCTCATAATGACAGATAGCCGTTGACCTCACCTCATTGAAAATGTGTCTGAGCTCTGCATCGGATGCTCCATTATTCAAAGAGTCTACATCAGATATGAAAGGATGGAACTTTACATCAAACAGTGGGTCTGATTTCGAATATCCTATTTATGCTTAAATATCGAAAGTGCTTTGTAGCAATGTTTTATAACCAACGGGTTTAAATTGGCGGCACCCACACAGCTCGAAATTTAAAATGACTATATCTCATAAACCATAATAGGTACAAAGTTGAGTTTGATACATATGTTAGTTGTACAGGAAAAAGAGGGCGATGCTACGCCCTTTTTAAAAAACTGTTATATAAGCCACATAAATGGGCCGATTGCAATGAATTTTTTTTCTAATTTGAGTATTTTAATCCTTATTCAATTGGGAATAACCAGAAGCTCTCTTTGGAGGTCCCGAAGCAGCTCACACCGTCCGACCAATGCCATTAAACATCCGTTCAGTAGTAGCAAATGTATGTACCACCAATGCGTCTTACGGAGTAGGTAACAGATGTTGCTGAAGCCCTACACAATGGGCTCTCCTAGTAGCTTTGGCAGCCCCAAGAAGCCCTGGTACGATAAGGGAAATGTCTGAAGGAAAGGATGCTGCATACAGGGCAAAATTGCAGACAATGGCGACGGGTTCGGTGACAGAGCGTTAAAGAGGTGAAGCCCGAAGGTTCTCTCAAAAGGTAAAAAAACTAAAGTTATGGATCCCCAACGGTAAAAACGCAGACGCAAATCTAGTCACTGACATTCAGAGTGTGCTGCTAAAAAAGAGGGAACACTTTCGTTCTCTGCTCGTTCCCGAAGGCACAATATGTGACGAAATCACGCAAATCTTAGACGGTAGAGTAAACTGTCCACCACCGAGCCAAAACGAAACCAGCACGGCAACAAAGCAGCGAGAGCCAATAGACTGTCAGCAGAGTTTTTCAAAACCGGCGACGATGATTGAAATCTGTCCGAGGATTGGAGTCTGAGTGTTCTATGTCCTGTGCTTAAGAAAGGTGATCCAAGTGTGTATACCAACTATCGCGGGATCAGCCTTTTACCCATCGCATACAAGGTCGTGTCTAGTGCATTATGTAAAAGACTAAAGTCCATCCTAGCGAACCTGATTGGATTTTATCAGTGCGGCTTTAGATCTAGTAAATCCCCAACCGATATTCACATTACGACAAATCCTGGAGCATACCCAAGAAATGCAGATCGACACCTGTCATCTGTTTATCGACTACTAAGCTGCATTCTACAGTCCAATACTACTGACACTGTTAGATACTATGGCTGAGTGTGGTATCCCCACGAAGTTGATACGATATTGCGGGATGACACTGACTGACACGAAGGCTTCAGTAAAAATAGGCACAAATCTTACAGAGCCATTTTATACCAAGCGAGGTTTCAAACAAGGCGATAGTCTGTCATTGAGTAAACACGACTGGCATCATCTTTAACAAAAGCCACATGCTGCCCGCGTATGTCGATGATATATATATCATTGGCCGAGGTCTGCGGGATGTTACTATGGCTTTCGCGAGCATTGAGAAGCAGTCGGCAGAAGTGGGTATGGTGATAAATGAGGACAAAACCAAGTTATTTGTTTCAACGGAAAAAGATTTTACTCGTTTGGGACGCTGCGTGAACATGGACAACTATAACTTTGGGGTGGTAGATAATTTTATTTACCTCCGCTCCACCATAAACAGGAATAATAATGTCAGCCTGGAAATCAAGAGACGAGTATTGATCGCAAACCGCTGCTACTATGGGCTGAACAAGCGTTTAAATAATAAAGCATCCTATGGACGAACGAAGATCCGGCTCTACCAGACAGGATGAGTGTCTTGCTCTACAGCGTATCAATCTATTCTTGGAGTTTTCGAGAGAAAAACACTTCGCAAAATATTTGGACCCATCTCCGTTAACGGCGAGTACCATCGTCGAATGAATCATAAGCTGTACGATGACATCGACATAGTCAAGAGCCTTCAAATAGACTGCCTTCGGCAATAAACTCGATGTGCAGCGCAGTAGTGGGCTATCAAAACTTTGTCGGATGGTCCAAGTAAAAGAGCTATTATCTAAGCTTGGTGTGACGAACTATCTACGGAGCGCAACAGACCGCAGCGCTTTGAATTCTTTTCTACGTGCAGCTACTGGTAGATAAATATATGTTGTTTCTGTCATCAAAGAAAGAAGAGAGAGATAAATAGTGAAAAAAGAGATAAAACTGGTTCCATAATCCAGACCAAACGGCTAAGGCTATAATTCCTAAAATGAAAATCGGCATGAATAAGATAGTTAAACCAAGAGGTTATTTTACGAAATTTGTACTTTTAGGAAAAAATAAAGGATAAAACTAATACCATGGCCGATACTTCGATACTATAGCTAAGAGCAGAATGGAAAAAAATTGGGGCTAATAATTTGTTTATAGAATAGTTGTGCGATACGTAGGCCGATGAAAGGAATATAACTAGTACCATCACCAAGACCATATATTTTTCGTAATTCGTATTTTTCGAGACCCAGTCCTCCTTTTACGTATCACAAAATCGAGAAATCAAATAAAAATTTAACTATATGCGAAATAAAAAAACTGGGAAACCGTTATTGTAACTCAAAAACAAATAAGGCAATTATATTTCTCGTACACGATTTAGGGTAAAACCGTCCCCTCCGCTTTGTTATAGTTTCTTAACTGTAATTAAAGTAAAAATATAGCTCGAATATTATAAAAATTAGAGTTTATTAGAAAACTGCAATTAATTTCACTTAATTTGTATTAGAATGAGCCGTTGATAGTCAGATACCACAATACTCTTTAAAGTAAATTACAGTTAAGATTCTCTTCAATCCTTAGTTTAGATTCTTAAAAACATCTCTCTCATGTTTAAAAATAAGTTACAGACAAAATCTTGCTTGGAATTTACAACTTACACATGTTTCAAACCGTACCTTTTTCTTCAGACGATTTCACCTTCATCCTATCCTGTGCGCTATCACAGATCTGTACACAAACAATTTGTCTTCTTTTGTACAATGTCGCAGTTCGTTCGGCTTTATCTTGTGATTTCATTGACATCCATGTAACGTAAAGCTTAACACACCTTCATTGTTAACAGTTCACAATTTATCTCTTTTTTTGCCATCAGCTCCTTTTCGTTTTTCTTTTTTGTGTCTTCAAATCTCTTAATCGATTCCTTTTTTGCCTTGAGTTGTGTTGTTGCCACAGTCGCCTGATGTTATTTTGACTTCATTCAGTTTGACGTTTTTCTCAAAGAACAGAGGGCTTTAAATCCTTATCAGTGCCTATCAAAGGACATAAACTACAAGACGATGGAAAGAAAAATCATTAAAGATAAAATTGTAGCAACATTGAACGCATACTTAAGCTGCAGCAACAACGACAACAACAATAACAAAAAACGAAAAGGCATAGTAAAAGGATAGACACAAAATAATGAAAGAAAAGACGACCGACGGCCCGACCGACCCCTTTGCTGGTACTATCAAAATCTGAGTACTGGATAACATAGTGCATATTCCTTTACAATCAGAAAAACATTGTGCCATATAACATTGTCAATCGGCCATCATACTAACCAGCAGTGACACTTAACATGTGTGTGTGTGAGTATTAAATACATGTGCATGTGTTTGTCGCCTTACTGCAGTCTTCCTTTCTTTAATGTCCTCGACTTTTTATGGCCTTGTTTTGGTTGGGTGTTAGTGTGTGAGTGCGATCTTATCCTAGTGCTATAACTAAACTAAGTATAACCGAAAGCAAAGCAACCAAAGAAGGACTAACTTTTTTTAGGTTAATTGCTTACGATTGCCGAGGATGTTATGGAAGAAACTCCATAATAAAAGTGGATTGGCAAAAAGAGCAGTAACATAAAATATATTTGCGAAAGAACATTGTAACGCACCACAACACAAGATTTGTAATGCCGGCGCAAGTCCAATGTGCCACTGGCTTAATGCATACACCCAGTTGGTCATTGTTGTCTGTGGACCCTGAGCGGTACTCGTCTCAATGTACTGCAATCGTCTCAATGTACTGCAGAGATTATTTTGCTAAAGACCTTAGAATTGCCGGTATATAAATATCACGGAAATATAAAACAAATTTGACAGTAAGTGTATTGGATTCAAAGAATTTGCAAACGTCGGTAAGATTTAAAACATAAGATGAAGGAACATAAATAATTAATAATTAATTTGCAATTTAATGCGTTTTCTTGGAAAATTTAATAATTTAGTGTCGGCAAAAAGTATTATTACCGTATAATGATAATTAAGTGTTGTATTGTTAAAATATTATAAACACTTTCTACTTCCGGATGAATCTGTGAGGTTATAACTTGTCTAAATAGCTCACCCGCTAAGCAATCGCCCCAAATTTCGCTGTGTCCTGGTATCCAAATGATCCTGATATCAAAATACTCAGTCATAATCGTTACTGATAAATGGCATTCCTTCACCGTAAGGGATGTAGCAAATAGGGCTTATTTAATAGTAGCCTGGCTAACTGTCTAG
This sequence comes from Muscina levida, assembly GCA_964034835.1. NCBI lineage: Eukaryota > Metazoa > Arthropoda > Insecta > Diptera > Muscidae > Muscina > Muscina levida. The sequence continues at coordinate 119,057,154 of OZ035881.1, read as the reverse complement.
ATGCATATCCTTCGGACAATAGTGACAATATTTATCAACAGTAAAGCAATGTCGAGTAAAGCTATTATTTCTGTCTGAAACACGCTGCAGTAGTCTGTCAGCTTGTAGGAGATATCTATATAAGGGTATGATAAATGGAAGCCCATCATCGTTAACGGCTAATACCGTCGTCGAATGAATCATGAGATGCACAACGACACCGACGTAGTCAAGCGCGTCACAAATAGCCTGAATGCGCTGGCTTGGACACGTTGTGCGAATAGACACAAATGCTCCGGATCGAAAAGGAAAATAAACTCGATGGGCGGTTAAGGAGGGGAACCAAAACTTCTTAGGGTGGACCAGGCGTAAGAGCTGTTATCTAAGCTTGGTGTGACGAACTATCTATCGGAGCGCAAAAGACCGAAGCGCTTGGAAAATTTTTCTACGTACGGCTACGGACAGATACATTTCTGCTGTTGCTGCTATTAAAGAAGAAGAAAAGGAAATGGACGCTATAGGAGTTCAGGAGTTCAGACTTAAGTGCTACACCTGACGTTATGTTCATTGACCCATTAACAGTAACACAAGGGAACAAGGTATTTGTTGTTTAAGAACTGAATATTGTTTTAAAGGTAATTTTGGACGCTGAATCCAAATCTTCACTTGGTTTTTTTTTTGTATCAGCTCGACTTTTCGCGATATACCGTTATGTCCAAAACTAAGGCACTTCCACTACAAATATTTAAATAACTTGAAAACGGTTCACCATATTCAATTAAAAAATTAAAATTAAATTTGTCAACAAAATTATCTTTAATCCGTGCCTACATTGTTTTTAATTTGGCCTAGTAGTTTCAGTAGTTCCAAAAAAAAAAAAATTTCACAAAAAAAAAATTTGTTTTTAAAAAATTCATAAAAAAAAATAATACAACAAAAATCAAAGTGTTGGTCTTAAAACATTTAGATTAAAATAGTTTGAATCAAATGAGCTTATCTTCAGCGAAACCTGTGCACAACTTTTGATTTTGTCAACAATTTACTGAGATAAGTAAATTTACAAAAATTGCAATTTCCATACAGAAATAACATTTATTAATATGTTTGTGAAAGTGTAACTCGAGAAAACCTTAACGGATCGTTATGAAAATTTATCCACTTACTTACTTAGCTGGTACTTCTATGATTATATATTATATACCGCACGTAGAAAAATATCATAAGCGCCTCGATCTTCTGCGCTTCTTCTCCAGTTAGTCACACCGAGTTCTGTAAGGTTCCTAGTAACCTGGTCTTTCCAACGGAGTTTTGGTCGCCCTCTTCTGCGCCGTCCATCGAGTTCATTGTCGAAGACTTTTCGAGCTGGAGCATTTTCGTCCATGCGTACAACAAGACCCACCCAACGCAACCATTGCACCTTAATGCGTTTGACCACGTCAATGTCAGTGTACAGCTCGTACAGCTCATGATTCATACGACGCCGATACTTTCCGTAAACGATGATGGGTCCATATATTTTACGGCGTATTTTTCTCCCGAATACTGCCAGAACCGATTCATCCGCTTGTGTCATAACCCAGGATTCTGAGCCATACATTAAGACAGGTAGAACCAGTATCTGGTATAGCTGGAGTTTTGTTCGTCGAAAGAGGGCTCTGTCATTGAATCGCTTACATAGTCCGTAGTAGCATTTATTTGCAAGCAGGATTCTTCTCCGGATTTCTAGGCCGACATTATTTGCTTTGTTGATGGCGGAGCCTAGGTAGACAAAATTATCTACCACCTCGAAATTACAGTTGTCAACATTCACGCAGTTTCCCAAACGAGTAGATTCTTTGTTCGTTGAAACTAATAATTTCGTTTTTTCCTCGTTCACCGTTAGGCCCATTTTCGCAGATTCCTTCTGTATAGCTGAGAAGGCTGCAGTCACATCCCGCAGTTTTCGACGATGATATCACGTCATCAGCGTACGCGAGTATCATGTGGCTTTTGTTGAATATAGTGCCACTCGTGTTTACTGCAGCTTTTCTCATTATCATCTCCATCACAATGTTGAAGAGATCGCACGATAGGCCGTCGCCTTGTTTTAGGCCTCGTCTGGTATAGAATGGCTCCGTAAGGTCCTTGCCAATCTTCACTGAAGACTTCGTGTCAGTCAGCGTCATTCCGCAAAGATGTATCAGCTTCGGTGGAATACCAAACTCAGCCATGGCTTCAAGTAATTTCTGCCGTATCGGGCTGTCGAAGGCAGCTTTATAGTTGTTGAAGTATAGCAACAATCACTTGTTTAATTAAGTAACGTAGTTTGCTTTGTAAATGAATTTGATGTGTATTGATTTTATTGTTCAAAATTTTCATTCCAAATATAACTTTTGTAACGTTTACTTGAAATACCTCGCTATAATTTCAATAGGTTATGGGACCAGCCCTTTCCAGCGGTTATTAGTCCGAAAGTTTTAAATAAATTATTAGTTGCATGAACTGCAACATTAGCCTGCAATTTCTCTGAATATTTGTGGCGTTGGCAAAAATATGACTTCTTCAAACCAAGGCAGAATTCCGTTGTTGAATGGAAGGAACTACGATACGTGGAAACCCCAGATGGAGGCTATTCTGCACAAAAATCGTTTGTTGCGAATGGTACGTGGTGAAGTAGAACGGCCTGAGGAAGAAGATGCGAGGAAAAAACATGATGATTCCGATATGGATGCCATAGCAGAGATTTCGATGGCTGTGGATTCGAATATTGTTCGAATGGTGAAAAACTTCAAGACTTCAAAGGAAGTGTGGAATTATCTACAGGAAACGTATGAGAGAAAGACTACAAGACGAAAAGCAGAACTTTACCGGAAACTAGTTAATCTGAGGATGAATGACGTTCAAGCTATAGACGATTACCTCAGGGATTTTGACATGTGTGTATCCAATTTAGAAGAAATGGGTTCCAAGATAGACGAAGATTTACTGAGCGTGATCCTTATTGATGGCTTACCAACATCTTACAAGGAAGTCAAGGCTGCATTTGACACTGCCAATGAATATCCCAAATTGGCGACTATTCGATCAAGACTTCTTGAAATCGGAGATAAGGTATCTTTTGAATCCAATGATGGCGTCAATGCGTTAAAGGTGAACAGGTAATTCAAAGAAAGAGACAAATCCCAAAATCCAGGTATGAGAACTAGTGATAAGTACACTAAGAACACTCAGAACATGAAGTTTCCATACAATTGTTACAAATGTGGTAAAAGAGGGCATGTGGCAAAGAATTGCAAAAATGCACCTAGGAAAATGGAATCAAATTGCGTCACCTCTGGATTTGTGGTTACAACAGAAAATTGTAATATCGGCAAAAGTTTAGATAACGAAACTAAGGGTAATCAGTGGTTTGTGGATAGTGGGGCCACCTCACACATGAGTAGCACAGAATCTCAATTCATCGATATTGACAAAAACTATAGAGGCAAAGTTCAATTAGCGAACAGGAAGGAGTTGGATGTCCTTGGTATAGGCACAGTGAGACTTACCCTATTGATAAACGAAAGGACGAAACAACTGAATTTATTTAATACGCTGTATGTTCCTGATTTGAGATGTAACCTCATATCAACAGTCAAGGCTACTGATAGTGATTGCCAGGTTCTCATGATCAAAAATAAGGCCATAATTTCGAAAAATGATGAAGTTTTGCTAGAAGCTAAAAAGAAGAATGGTTTATATATGGTCACCTCCTTAATGTCAAATATTGAAAGTTGCAAAATAACACGACATAGTTCAGATTTTCAGTTGTGGCACAAACGCTATGGTCACTTGAATGCTGGTCATTTACAGAAATTAGAATCAAAGAAGATGGTGAAAGGTTTACCAAAGTTTCAAAATTGTGATTTGAATTGTGTTTCATGTATTAGAGGCAAACAAACCCGAGAACCGTTTCCTACCAAAAATGAGAAATCATCAACCCAAATATTGGAATTAGTGCACACTGATTTGTGTGGACCAATGAAAGTCGAATCACTTAGTAAGAAGCTGTACTTTGCTACTTTTATTGATGATTATACTCGTAAGGTTTTTGTGAAGTTCTTACGCAACAAAAGCGAATATTTGCAAGCTTTTAAAGAATTCAAGGAAGAAGTAGAGTTGGAAACGGGGAAGAAGATAAAGTCGATTCGTTCGGATAATGCAAAGGAGCTTGTAAGCAAAGAATTCTCAGACTTTTTAATGTCATGTGGCATAAAACGCCAGCTTACCGTGGAATATACACCTCAACAAAACGGTGTTGCTGAACGAATGAACAGGACGTTAGTTGAGATGACTCGTTGCATTATAATTGAGATGGGATTGCCAGAATTTCTTTGGGCTGAATTGATTAATTCATCTGCCTATATAAGAAATCGTTGTCCGACCAACCTAAACAAGTTCAAAACACCTGAAGAAATGTGGACAGGAAGAATACCGCTAGTAAAACATTTGCGTCAAATTGGATGCAGATCTTTTGTTCTGAACAAAAAGCCAGGTAAAGGCAAGTTTGAACCTAGAAGTTCGGAGTATGTATTAGTTGGTTACTCGGCAGAGTCAAAAGCTTATCGTCTATGGGAACGAGGAACCAGAAATATAATTAAAAGCCGAGATGTTAAATTTATTGAAAAGGACAATGAAGAATGTGCCAGTCCTCAAATCGGAAAAAATAATAAACCAAAACATACAATGGGAAGCGAAAATCAAGAGGGAGGAAATAGTTATTACGAATTCGAATTTAGAAAACATACTGATGAGCCAAATAACCACAACGATACTTTAGAGTTACGTGAAGGAATAGTGGGTAGTAGGTTACCTGAAGAAAGAAGGGTCCAATCAGACGAAGAGATTTCCACAGGATCGGAAGAAGATGAAGATGAAACTATCGATATTTCACCAAGCACAAGTAAAGAAGCTCAACAAAATTCTATTAAGGAAAGACTTAGATCGTGGACATTTGGAAAATCAGTTGATGCGGCAAAGTCAGTAAGTGTATCCCAAATGACAGATCCAAGAAATATAAGAGAAATTGACAATTCACCCAACTCTGAACAATGGAGAAAAGCGCTTGAGGAAGAATATAACAGTTTGATGAATAATGGAACTTGGGAGCTTGCAGATCTACCAACGGGGCGGTCATCCATTGGATGCAAGTGGATTTTAAAAACCAAATTTAGACCCGACGGTACAGTGGAAAAGAGAAAAGCTCGATTGGTTGCTAAGGGTTACAGCCAGGAATATGGTGTGGATTTTTTCGATACCTTTGCACCAGTCATACGACAAAGTTCACTTAGGCTTATATATGCTCTCTCAGTTGAATTTGATTTAGAGCTGCGACAGTTAGATGTCTCAACTGCTTTCCTTAACGGTGATTTGGAAGAGGAAATTTATATGGATCAACCCGAAGGCTTTGTTAAGGAAGCGACAAAGCATAAAGTTTGCAAATTAAAGAAGGCTATTTACGGTTTGAAACAATCTGGTAGACAATGGTTTTTGAAGATAGATGACGTAATAAAAAGTTTCGGATTAACAAGGTCAAAGTATGACCAGTGCTTATATTACTATCGTCGTGGAGATCAGACAATGATAGTAGCATTATATGTTGATGATATAGTAGTTGCTTCAAACGATAAGAAATCTACTGAAGCGTTCGTCAAAAAACTGAATCAACATTTTCAAATCAAAGACATGAAAATACCTACAAATTGCATTGGATTGGAAATTAAATACGAAAAGGAAACGCTTTCTATTTCACAACGTGGATATATCAAAAATTTGGTCTCAAAATATAAATTAGAAAATGCAAAACCAACTAAGATACCGATGCAATCAAAATTAGTACTAGAAAAAGATCCTAAAGTACAAGGAGAAGGAGAGAAAGTAGAAAAGGCCAAATATCAAGAGCTAGTAGGGTCGCTGTTACATTTGGCAGTATTTAGTAGACCGGATATTTGCTGCAGTGTTAACATGTTATCACAATATAATCAAGATCCAAGGAAGCAGCATTGGAATGCGGCATTAAATATTTTAAGATATTTGAACAGCACAATTGAAACTACACTCACATTTCACAAAACAGGGTTACCACTAATGGGATATGTAGATGCTAATTGGGCACAAGACACTAATGATAGAAAATCTCAAAATGGTTTTTGTTTTGTACTCTCAGGTGCTGTTATATCTTGGGAGTCCAAAAAGCAACGCGTCGTAGCTACATCAAGTGCTGAAGCTGAATATATGGCTCTGACTGAAGCAGCAAAAGAGGCCATGTACTTGGGTTACATATTGGAAGAACTTGGTTATAAACCACAAGGTCCTATAACTATTTTCAGTGACCCGCAAAGTGCCCAACATATGGCAAAGTTCGGTGGACATCACTCAAGGACAAAACACATCCACTACAGATACCATTTTATCAGAGAGGCTATTGAAGATCAAATAGTTGAAGTCAAATATATGCCTACCGCTGAGATGCCTGCCGATGTCTTAACCAAACCTTTACCTAAAACAAAGCACAACTTTTGTATCGATGCAATGGGCATGCGAATTAATAACAAGTCTTGTTGAGGAGGCGTGTTGAAGTATAGCAACAATCACTTGTTTAATTAAGTAACGTAGTTTGCTTTGTAAATGAATTTGATGTGTATTGATTTTATTGTTCAAAATTTTCATTCCAAATATAACTTTTGTAACGTTTACTTGAAATACCTCGCTATAATTTCAATAATAGTCGACAAAAAGATGTTACGTGTCGATCTGTTTCTCTTGGGTCTTTTCAAGGATTTGCCGAAGTGTGAAAATCTGGTCAGTTGTTGATTTTTCAGGTCTAAAGCCACACTGATAAGGCCCGATCAGGTTGGATAACACTGGCTTTAGTCTTTCACATAGCACACTCGACAGGACCTTATATGCGATGGGTAAAAGGCTGATCCCGCGGTAGTTGGAGCACACACTTGGATCACCTTTTTTCAGCACAGGACATAATACGCTTACATTCCAATCGTCGGGCATGCACTCTTTAAGCCAAACTGTGCGCAGGAGCTGGTGCATGCTCGTTATCAGCTCCTCGCCACCGGACTTGAAGAGCTCTGCGGGCAGACCGTCGGCACCGGCTGCTTTGTTGTTTTTCAGCTGCGATATTGCTCTTCTTACCTCGGCTTGACTTGGTGGTAATAACGTGATAACTTCACGTGCGCTGCCTTCTGGAACCAGCAGTTGCTGGAAGTGTTCTCTCTATATGTGCAGCACACTCTGCGTATCCGTGACCAGATTTCCATCACTGTCCTTACAGGTGGGGAGGCCATTACCGTATCCATTTGCTCTTACTTTCTGGTAAAATTTTCGGGCCTCACCTCTATCCCTGTATCGCTATATATCCTCGTTCTCCCGTTCCTTCATCTGACGTTTCACAAGAACTATCCCAATAAGGAGATTCACCGAATTGTCAACCCAAGATTATATAATGATTTTTGAGTTGCCATATGGCCCTATTTCCCGTTCGCTTGGCAAATGACTTTCCATTAATGTAGGCATACTAAGATTTAGTTAGTGAATTCTGTGAAAGATTATTTCGAACATGGATTACTAATAACCTAGCACATGTTTTGAGAACAAAAGATGAGAGTCTGATCGGTCGCCGTGAGAACATTTGATAGCTATCGGTACGCTTCTAATAATGGGGAAGGACACCCAGCAAGAGACAATCCCTGAAAAAATATTTTAACCAACTACAAAATAAGTATAAGGCCTTCTGTAATTGCGTATTTGATGGCCCGTATAAGATTCTCCTGCTTATCATAGAACTGTATTTAAGTATTCAAGTCCTTTTTGGGAAGGTGGATGTCCTGAAGAATCTCGAAAGACTCTGCAGCCTCAACGATCCAAGACTTCCAGACCTGCAATTTCTGGCAGGTGGCAAGTGTTCAAGTCCTATTTGGAAAAGTGAATGTCTAGAAAAATCTCGAAAGACTCTGCGGCCTCACAGATCCAATTTTCTGAAAGTTTGACTCCGCTTCTACAAATATCTAATCAGAACAATATTTTAAAATTTGTGATTGGCCTCACTGTGCAATGGCTTAATAGAACTATATCGAAAATATTTTACTCCATGTGCACTACATCTTGATGCATTCTTAATTTCACTACCTTCCAAGCTTTTGGTCTAGACTGTAACTATCAAGGCAATCAAAAATTAGTCGTACAACAATTTACTTTAAGTTAATAAACACATTAGCACTATATTAAGTTTTCCGCAAATATCAATCTGCTTTTAACCGAAATTTCATACACGACATTTTATTACATACATTATTGTTTCCCAGTACACTTAATTAAATTTCTTGCTTCAGCATCCGCTTCTCTCTCTCTCTCTAGAAATATTTCAAACCCTTTGCAGCTGTCCAATAAAAAAATTGCCCAGAAAAAAATACGAAGAAATCTGCTTTGCACCATGCTTTGTCTACTAAAAAATTTAAATTAATATTGTTTATTATTATCCATCCCCTTTTTTTCCATCACCATCTTAATTATAAATTCCATTAACATTTAATGTTTATCTTCATTCTTTTGCGGCAACAAAATGGGATATTAAGTTCTCTTGCTCTTTTTTGTTGGCTTTTTTTTTGTGTTGAACTCAATAAATTTTGTTGCTTTTATTTCTATATTAATTATGAAAACATGAGATTAAAAAGCAACAATTTGCTAGAAATTACATGAAAATGTTAAAGCAAACTAGGGTACGAATATGAAGTAGATGCGATGCGCTACGCTAGGCTAATGAAACCCAATTTAGTTTACACCACAGAGTAGAAAACTGACCGGTGCATATGAGTGAGTAATGACACAGCATTTCGCGTTAAAGAAAGTTAACATGCATACATTTTAGCACTCCTACAACTGATTCTACAGTTAAACAACGATGCCGAACGTCAGCTTGTTTAAGAAGCTAAAACTAGTCAAATGTCTGTTGACTCGACCACTCGGAAGTTGCTATCTACAACAATAAAGGGTCTGTCGACCACAAAATATATATGGCTGTGGCAGACTCGAATTTACGTCATCGGCATTTAACCATCATCACAAGATTGTTTCCCACCTAGTACAGTTATGTAGTATTGGAATAAGAAATTTAAATTAAATTCTAAAATATAATTCGATGTTTTTTAAACTCCCTACGTAGCAATTTGCGCGATCTCCACAAAATAAAGAGCCACATGTATAATACGCCGAAAAATGTATGTAACTATAAAATGTTTACTCCTCCCTTGTTATTACACAACTATCATAGAATGATACTTACCATCTTAACATTGTAGGTGTGCTTAGAAACTGTTAAAAGTAGAAAAAGATTATGATGATGTTAATGCTGATGTTGATGCTGATGCTGATGCTGATATCATCCAAAGTGTACTGCGAATTACCTGAAATTATAACCAGATGTAAAGTTCCCTACCTCCCCCCGCCACAACTCCTTCATCAAAACACATCTTATCCAGTTGAGCTTAATAATGGATAATGTTTTAAAGGACTTCTGCTATATTGTTTCCATCCTCGTCATCAGCATCATAGTGTTGTATGATATTGTTGTTACTGCTGCTGCTGCTGCGAGGATGTCCTAAGTACAGTAACTTGCTTACTCCTTTTAATTTTTCTCTTAGATAAAGTTTCATTTACTCCTGGACGTAAACAAGCAATAAAGATGTTATGCAGTAAATTTAGTACAAATCGCCAGATCTTATCTTGTATGAAAATAATATTTTCCAAAATATTTGCATGTAAATATTTGCATTTTTTTTTGCTTTGGAAGAGGAAATGAACTAATTTATTAAAAGATGATACTGTAAGTTAAAGTTGCTTGAAATACCATTGTCTGATTTGCATAAATGAACACGTGCACTATGAGATAGTATGACGCCGTGGGAATTTCAACAAAACAGCATACTAACAAATTGTGGGAAATGGAAAACTTATTTATTTTTGTAGAGCCAATACAAATGTTCCTTGAATAGATTGATTCCACGTTTAAAAAAAAGTGTAACTGACATGGAAAGAAGAAAGAACACTTAAACTTGCCAAAACTTTTTGTAGGTCTTATAAATACGGGGAAATTTTGAATTTTAACATAAAATTACATTGTGAAATATCGAAATATTTTGCAAAATCAGTGCAGTGGCCGGAATGTAGGAAATCGCAAAAAGTATAGCCTGTCATGTAAACAAAACTTTGTCAACTCTCGGATATATTGTGTACCATTGACCAAAATTAATAAAGAAACAGAATTAATTTATAATACGAGACATCGCAGTAGTAACAAGGATGTCGATTTTTACACGCGTATAGCACAAGCCTTGGCGAATACCGAAAAATATGACGAAACTGATCTTGATATGCGTTATGTGGTAAACGATGATGACAGACTTAAAAAAGTATGTTTCATACTAGATTTAGTCCCCTCCCTAAATCTTAGTAAGATCCTTTATATAAAATTTTATATATTATTTAATAAAATATATAAAATTATAAAATTATATATAATATTATCCACTCTCAATTTCATTATTTTCACCTAACCAGACCTGGATTTTTGTTCGCCGACAGAGGGACAGGATTCTTATTCGAATTTCGAAGCTGACGTTAATTGTTTTTTTAATGGCGGAGCCTAGGTAGATAAAATTATCTACCACCTCGAAATTATAGTTGTCAAAGTTCTCGTTGTCTCCCAAGTGAGTAGAATTATTGTTTGTTGAAATAAATAACTTCGTTTTGTCTTCGTTCGACATTAGACACATTTTCGCTGATTCCTTCTATATACTTGAGAAAACTGCAGTCACATCCCGCAGTTTTCGCCCGATGATGTCTACGTTATCAGCGTAGGCGAGTAGCACTTGGCTTTTTTTTTGAATATTGTGCCACTCGTGTTTACTGCAGCTTTTTTCATTATCATCTCCATCACTATGTTGAAGGGGTCACACAATAGGCCGTTGCCTTGTTTAAGGCCTTGTGTGGTATAGCATGGCTCCATAAGGTCCTTGCCAATCTTCACTGAAGACTTTGTGTCAGTCAGCGTCATTCCGCAAAGACGTATCAGCTTCGATAGAACACCAAACTCAGCCATGGCTTCGAGTAATTTCTGGCGTATCGGGCTGTCAATGGTAACTTTATGGTCGACAAAAAGATGGTACGTGTCGATCTGTTTATCTTGGGTCTATTTCAGGATTAGCCGAATGTGAATATCTGGTCAGTTGTTGATTCATCAGGTCTAAAGCCACACTGATAAGGCCCGATCAGGTTGGATAACACTGGCTTTAGTGTTTCACATAGCACACTCGACAGGACCTTATATGCGATGGGTAAAAGGCTGATCCCGCGGTAGTTGGAGCACACACTTGGATCACCTTTTTTCAGCACAGGACATAATACGCTTACATTCCAATCGTCGGACATCCAATCGTTAAGACAAACCGTGCGTAGAAGCTGGTGTATGCTCGTTATCAACTCCTCGCCACCGGATTTGAAGAGCTCTGCGGGCAGACCGTCGGCACCGGCTGCTTTATTATATTTCAGCCACGCTATTATTCTTCTTACCTCGGCTTGATTTGGTGGAGGGCAATCTAAGCAGTCGTCGACAATTGACCTGATACCTTAACGTGCGCTGCCTTCTGAAACCATCAGTTGCAGGAAGCGTTCTCTCCATATATTCAGCACATTCTGCGTATCTGTAACCATATGTCCATCCTTGTCCTTACAGGAGGGGAGTTCATTACCGTAGCCTCTGCTTTTACTTTGTGGTAAAATGTTCGGGCCTCATCTCTCTCCCTGTATCGCTCAACATACTCATTCTCCCGTTTCTTCCGTTGTATGAATGTTTATCGAGAATGTCGGAACTAGAGACGTTGTGTCATAGTAGTTGGAGAGCTGGTTGGAGTAGACAAAGGCTATCTCTGGGGTTTGCAGCTTCGCGATGACCAGCTTTCTTTGTGTTTGGTTACGTGCGTATTTCGTTCTGCTCAATCTTGTGCTCATCCTGACTGCAACCAGGTAAGGATCCTAGCCAATGCCTGCCATCGAATACCACATGATCAATTTGATTTTTGGTGATTTGATCGGGTTATAGCCAAGTTGCCTTGTGGATATCTTTATGCTAGAATCTTGTTCCACTCACCACCATGTTTGCTGCAAAGCTAACCAACCTAAACCCATTGTCTGACGTGTCGGTATGCAGACTGCATTTACCAATCGATGGACCAAGAACATCTTCTCTTTCTATTTTTGCATTAAAGTTTCCCAGAACAATTTTAATGTCAACGGTCGTACGAAATGAATCTCTAATCTAATCGTCTTCATATTCCGTCGGAGTATGTGCACAAATCGCCTTGATGCGGATTGTGGCTATTCGATTACTTACAGGAATGAACCGCGAGACAAGATGTCTGAATCTCTCACCAACTACAAACTCACATCCAAATTTGTTCTTTTCGGCATGGCACCTGTAATATATGTCGCATTTTTTACGACGCGGGCATCCTTGTGCTGTCTATCTCATCTCCTTGGATGACGGTGATGTAAGCCTTATATTTTTTGAGGACATTCACCAGTCGAATAGTGGTATTTTCTCTATAGAGAGTACGGACGTTCCAGGTGCATATCCTTAAATTATGGTCTTTATTATGTTTGCGGTGATCGTCAACATTTGGGGGTTTCCGTGTGTTTCTTTTTCTTTCTCGTGTTTTCAATACCAGTAAAGGCCCAAACGTCACGATTCGTCACTCACTATTTGCCGCTATTCATGATAAAATCAGCCGGGTAAATCAACTAAGATATACCCTTAGCGTCAGTAAAAACTTAAAAATTGGAAGTATAAACATTTCAAGGAGGTACCGTAAGGGTCGTGACTGGACTTCCAATTCTTTCTCCAAAACTTTATCCTGTTGTAGCTTTACAAAATAAAGAATTTGGGCACGATTGCGATGGTTGCATTGATATTATTACTCAATTTCTAAAGTGGGCGGAGTTCTATATTTGTATGGGAGATACCAGAAGGGTTCCGCTTAACTATGTTGAGATTTCTTTGCGAATTTATTAAAAAAGATACCCACATACAAAATGATCTTATACTCACAAATATTGAATTGAACTTTTTACAGTTGTTGACAAATGCATTAACACTTTTTACACTGTAAATTGTATACAGTTGCTAGCTAAACGACCGAAAGTCCTATGTTCAATCGTTCACGTCCATAAGCAGGAAAATAATAATTCGCTCAAAAATCATTTAATTTCAATAACTTGAGAGTGAAACAATATAATTCATTGGGTGGAGTGTTTTTATCAATCAGAGTACCATATTATAGACTAAAACAAATAGTAGAATGAATGTCTAATTGCCATCAAAACCAGCTATGTACTTATTCCAGAAGTGTTTATAAACAAATTAACATACATTTTATTTTCCTAATCGCTCTACCGCGCAATGTGCAACGTAAATTTTGTTGCCACTAAAGACTTAAATGTTAGTAACGTGTTTCTATTAGTTGTAAGGCAACATACACAGAAAAAAAACACAATTGTTGTTAAGTAATTAAATAAAATTGTTAGCATTCAATTTTAATTTATAACAATTCTTCCATTTGAGAGTGGTTGTAAATTGTCATATTTACAAATTTTCTACCACTTTTCAAATTCAACAAAAATAAAAAAATTGTAAATGTGACAACACTGTTTATTGTTTTTACAATTTTGATTGTTGGCGCCTTTTAAATTAAATATTTAATTGTATTGACGAAATGGTATTTAATATGACAATTCATATGTCGTAATTTTTTTCTGTGTACTTTACCCTGGATTATATACGAAATCGTATCGATTAGTACTAAATTACGTTGTCTTTTAGATAACGATTTTATCACAGAGAACTCATTTAGACCAAGTACTCGTAATTTCGTAGTCGAAATAATAACGTCATTTATTAAGAGCTTAGCTATAAATGTGGCCAAGAAATCAAAACAGTTAAGGGGAGCTATCAAGATATTTTTTGTTAAATATTATATTATTTGCTGGCCAAACAGGAACTTCTTCTATGTCCCTTAATAAAACAAAACAATAAATAAAAGAAAATGTGGGAGACAGACATTTTTACCAATAAGTGTGTTCACACTCGTACCCTTTTTAATACTTTGTTACTTGTAATTTACTTGGATTAAATTCTTAATTTAAATCTATATTTTTATCTATTTTTTTAATGCACAAAAAAAGTACTCTTGAAGTAACTTTAATTAAAAGAAAATTATTGTTTGAAATTTATTTTTGCAGTGATAACCTTTGATGACTTTGCATTCGCATTATAATAACACCCTTACCATTTTGTATGCATTTTATGAAAATCCTTAGTTTGGCACTCTTATTCGTTTAATAACACTAAACACCTTCACCGTATGTTTAACTCTTCAAGGCTCTATTTCCCCCCACTTTAAATTTGGCCAATACAGCCATAGCACTTACACGACATCGTTATTTCCTGCATACATTATTCATATCGAATTATTATGTTTATCACTTAGTAATATTTAGCTTTTACGATATTTCCTCATTCCACGCATTCATTTTCATGTATAATCATAATTTGCCCTTGCCAAGCTTAAATGCTTAAATTTACCAAACACGTGGTGTAATGCAATCTGACAACTTCGGTGACTTTAATAGCTAAGCGAATAGCGCTTTTAATGAATATTTTTCCTTTTGGCAATTTTACCGTACCTCATAACCGCCACCAACATCAATGCACAATCTGATGAATTTTACCGAGTGTGAATACGAAATGAGACTGAGTGTATAGGTGTGTGTGTGTGAGTTCGCGTAATGATATTCATACAAAAAGCGTTGACATCATGCCAAGGCACAACTGCACCACAAACACACACACCGAGCAAGCCTTACAAACACACGGGACGATTTGTGTTGCACATGTTGTAGCACCACAGAAACCACTGCATGGCAGCTGATGGCAAAGTGAAAATCACTGTAGGGCTCTTCTTTTTCATTTACTTTAAGAGCCAAAGAAACCAAAATTTGTAGAATGAATGTAAACGAGGGAAGTTATACAAATGGGAAGGGATTGCTCCGCTTGAAATATGCCATTTAGTTGTAATGCAATGACTGTAAATTGCATTTGAATCAATGTTTGGTCACACTCAGTTTTAAGAGATCAATTGTCATACTAGTTATATCTAGAAAATATTTAATTAAAGGTGTAGGTCCACACGAAGCTCGTACAAATCCATATTTTCTGTTAACTGAATAGATTAACACACAGGGGTACCTTTTACAAATTAATTTTATGTTATAACCACGATACTTACCGCATACCTCCCTCATATACAAACAATGCTTATATTCACAAAACTTTCACACACACACACACACACTTCCGAATTTGCACACACAAACACACCGTTTGTTTAGGCTGCTGGCTGCAAGGCTATGGTTAGGTATCGCATGCGATATGGCAAGCCAGCACTAGTGTGTTCACCGTTTTTCAACTCCATCAAATATGTGTATTTAAATCTGGAAATGTTAATTGCAGTCGAGCATTTGTCTTAATTAAGCATTTCCTTTTTGCCAAAAAGGCTTAAAAATGTAGACGTACACGCACTCGCGCACTAACAATCATTCGCTCTTGCAATCTCTCACACATATATCTCAAAACACTACCAACACATACCTGATGCACTCATAGCAACGCACACGCTTTGGCATTCTTGCATGACACACATTCAAGCTACACACTTAAACATTGCCGTTCATTTCTACGTACTTTAGCCACATTAACTTGGGGCAAGGAATTGACAATGGAATAGGAATCCACTACCCGTTCGCCCAACTATGCATTTAGAGAGTGTTATGTGGGAATTTAGTTTGCGTGTTTGGTTGGCTGATGATCCGGCATTCGCTGGCGGAAGACACACATCTGTGCCGAATTTAAAATTGCATCTGTCTCGAGGAGTCTTGGTTACATTTGTCGCGCTATCTCTAGTGTACCGACATACATGGTACAAACTGAAATTGTTTACTGCGTTGGTGTTTCTTTGTAAAGTGTAAGGAGGTCCATAACAAAAGTTTGCAACAGTTAGTAATGATCTATATTTACGGAGCATGAAAATACCTCTTAGGAAACGGAAAACGCGGCTATGGAGGAAAACAGAAATCGAGTCTATCGAAAAGCACTTGGGTATAGGAAAAGCCCGAAAATTCTACCAAAATGCAATACGGAACAGGGATCACTACCCATAAAGGCAGCGATGGAAATCTTTTCATGGACACGAGGAGTATGCTGCCAATAAAAAGGCAACATGTTTGTGTTCTGCTCGTTCTTAAAGTGATAAAATTACCCCAGTAATCGATGGTGAGCAAAATCGGACAACTTCAAGCCATGTCCCAAAGAGGTCAAAGGTCAATTCTATATATATCAAAAAGGAGTTTATATTTGTTTATTTGTATTTTTTAGAACCGTATAGACTCGAAACGACTTGACCGATTTTACAGAATGTAGCGGTGTGGTCGGTGGTAAAAATAGGGTTCTTCCAATTTTGATACATCAAGTGGACGTGTCCCCGCCCATTGGACCCTATTTATGAAATCGCAATATCTGGGGACTGTTTCCCCAATCGCCTTGAATATTTGTGTGGCTGCATTTGGCAGCAACATTGGTGATCCAACAAACAATGGACGGGATCGGATCAATTGGCGTGGTATGAGACTTGGAACTTTAAAAGGCTGTGTCTTATGAACTATAAACGGTATGAAGCTGATATTTAGTATGTGTTGTTGGTGCAGTATGAGTTACAAAGAGAGAGAAACCAATATAAACACCATAATAATAGCATGATTGTTCAGAAAATTTCACAGTATAGTAGAGATATAACCAGGCTACTTGGAACCAAGTTGGTAAAAAGGGCCGAGGAGCCGCCAACACTTGTCAATATTTGACTATTTATATAAGGAAATTGAGGTAGTAATATTGAATAGACTACAGAAATTGCAAACGTGCACGGCTCAAAATACTCTAATCGTGTCTAAACTTTGTCTATCGTATAAAGTACACTTTACACTGTGTACATCTGTCTTCCCGCTTACATGACAGACTTATGTGTTGAACTTTAATTTTTTTTACTAATGTGTGCCCACACTTATCTCCCAGCTTAGAGCAATGTATTCGTTCTGCGGAGACTTGTCTGTAAAAATATCAAAACTATTTTAATTTTCCTAGATTTTGATAGACATGTCTGATAATGTAGAGACAGGTTCGACAGAGTCCACATGAACGGTGTAGCGGACCATACCCATACATTTTATTTCTAAAAAAAAATAGCACCACTTTCTGAATGGTAATTCCTTAAAAGATTTCTTTATTTGAGTTCTTCTGTATAATTTATTGATTTCGACGAATTTTAATGTTTCTATTTTGAAAATTGTCTTTCACACCAAAAAAAAAAGTCTGTCGAACCTGTCTCTACATTACACAGTAGCACATTTTCCAACTTCAAACTCTTGAACCAATTGAAACCCACAAAATCTGCAAGCTTATGATAGTAGAGAAAAACCCTAACTGGGTTTTGAATTATTAGCTAAGGTTTTCTTTTAAATCATTTTTGAAGTTTTTGACTGAGAGGAGGATTTTAGTACATTTTTCAAAGAACATGTACTGATTCTCAAGTCTATATCTCGTGAACTATTCCAAATATTGATTTTCTCTCTTCAGCAAATTTTTAGCTCTTAATCAGATCTTAAAATTTTATCTTGAGATAAAATCATGAAAACAACAACATCTTACTCAAATCAGCAAAACTGTAAAAAAACGAAAATTATCGTAATATTTTTCTGTGGTTTTTCACACTTATTTCAGAAATTGGTACGCACTCGACCAGACATTATAAGACAAATAGATAGCCAAAATCAAAACAAACAACTCTTCTTAACAAGCCGATTTCATTTGATGGCTCCTTCACATAGTTATAGCCCCACAAAGTCATCACAAATTCAATAAAGGACGAAGAAGTCATTTTCAATTGTACGTTGCCGAAATTAAAAATGCTTTGTTTCTAAAATGAAATAGATACAAAATAGAAATAAATCAAAAAACAATAAAAATCTATGATGAAATTTTACGTTTATTTTTACAGTTTTGGTATTTTTGAGTGAGATGTTGTTGTTTTTTTGATTTTATTTGAAGGATAAATTTTTAGATCTGATACAGAGCTAAAAATTTGCCGAAGAGAGACATCAAAATTTCGAATAGTTCACGAGATATCGACTTAAGAATCAGTATGATTTTCGAAAATTTCAAAAATGAATTAAAAAAAACATTAGCTAATAATTCAAAACCCAGTTAGAGTTTTTCTTCTACTATCATAAGCTTTCAGATTTTGTGGGTTTCAATTGGTTCAAGTTTTACTGCTGCACTGTGTTATCAGACATGTCTATCCAGATCTAGGAAAAATAAAATAGTTTTGATATTTTTACAGACAAGTCTCCGCAGAACGAATACATTGCTCTAAGCTGGGAGATAAGTGTGGGCAGACATTAGTAAAAAATAAAAAAAGTAAAAACATAGGATTTACTAACAACCCTTTTAACATCAAATGGCATAACATTTCGGTCGGGCATTTTTTAATTTCCGCAAAAAAAAAACGTCAATACATTTCACTGCCGCCCTATTGTAAATTTACGTATGAGTTACAAGTGCATTTATATCACAACGTATGCGCACTATAAACCATATACTATGGTGACAGCAGTGATATGGGAAAAAGTTTACACAATTTTGTCAACGTCAAACCCAAATCGATGTATACGAGTTTGGGCACGATGGGAGTATTTTAAGTATTTTAAGATTGGTGCATTTTTGGGGTAACTTTGTTTAACATAACTCAAAAACGACTAGTCCAATTTTGTTGAAACAAATTTAGAAAAATGAAGAATTACAATTCCGTTAATCAATGTTATTTATTTTTTATTTCCCTACAGTATAAACAGTTCCTCAGTTATAAATACACATATTGGGAGATGGGTGCATATGTTGGGGGCTACATATCCTACGTAAGCACACTAGACTTGGAGGCATACAGAAGGACAGGTAGTATAGCTGGTATTGGTACAGTTATTGTTTGGTGTTTCGTGATATGGAAATGTTTATGAACAGCTCGAGTAAGCCAAAGAAACAGATGTTGGCTAGCGCTATTCTCAGCTTTATTTTCAGGCTAATATTGTTATTTTTGTTCAAGCCGGATCCGACATTCATTCTGCGACCACAATGGAAATACACTTACTTCTATAAGATTTGACATCGTACAGACCTCGTTTATTGTCATATTTATTTTCGCTGAATCCATTTCCACAGATAAGAAGGCTGCAGTCACCTCTAGCAGTGTCCGACCGGTAATGTCGATATCATCGACATATGCGAGCAGCATGGGGCTAAATTTTAAGGCTGGTGCCAAACATGTTCAACGCTGTTTTCCTCAACATCTCCTACATCACTATGTTGAAACGTATGCTTGACGAATGTAGAAAAAATCTTAACGAAAAATTTGGTGTTCGTAAGGGTACACCTACAGAAACTGATTATCTAAGCAGGATGACTAAACTTAAGCGGCCCACACACTGTCTTCAAATCATAACGATCGGCTGAAAGTCGTCTTATAACAGCTTTGCGGATGGGTTGACAATTTAATTCTATATTGTTCAACTATTGAGACAGCTCTATAGTAAACATAGAGGTGGTATACATCAATTAGCTTCTCATGGATTTTCTATTGGATCTCTCGTAGGGTAAATATCTGATACGTAATGGATTTGCCTGCTCTTAAACTACACTGATAAGGTCCAATTCACGATTAGCTTTTAAAGTTCACACACTATTTCCGAAAGGACCTTATACGCAATTGGTAAAAGGGTAATTCTACGGCAGTTTTAACACTCTCTACGGTAGATAGCACATAGCATTCTGAGATTTAAATTTTCAGGGATGCTCTCCTAAAGCCAAATATTTTGTATAAGCTTTTGTATGCTCATGTTCAGAACCTCATATTCGGCACCATTTAACAGCTCAGTTGGAAGACCTTCGGTACCACCGGCCTTGTTGTTCTTCAGGCCGGATATGACAGTTATTTCTCACATTGACTCGTTGGTGTGACAGTTGCAGTTCTCGGATAGGTGCAGAGTCTCGAGTGTTCAAACATCTACTGGTTACAGAAGTGTTCTTTCTCCTCAGACGCTCTGATAGTCAATATCGATATGACCATCCTTATCTTTATAGGAGTCAAGCTACATTTCCTTTTATACGCTGTACAAATTTTTGGGCTTCTCCTTTGCTCCTGTAATTTTCCATGGCTCTTGTTGTTTTCGCCCGAAGAGGCGTGCCGCTTTACGCTTCTTTTTCCTGTACCTTTTTTACGTTTGTACGTTTTTCCCGGGATGCACCGCGATATTCGTCAACGTATCAGATAAAATAACGTAGGGGTCTGACGGTACGGTACGGTCCGTGCTGTCCAACCAATTGTCACTGTGCGCTAGTGAAACCCAGAAATGAGGATTGTGGAAAATGCTTTCGCTATCTCGGTGGTATGCAATTTAGCGATGTCTAGTTTTCCTGCCAATGCAGGGTTTTCGCCCTGCTTAGCTTAGAAAATATCTTCACTGCAGAATCCTGAGTGTGTTTCACATCTTGTATTGCCAAGTAGGCCTGACCAGATGGTGAAATCTACCCCACTGTTAAGAACCCGTGCTTTGGAATAATTAGAGGTTTATTTTAATATATGCATCACCATAGAACTATTGCCTAAACTGCAGATACAAACGGTGTCAGGCTTATATGTAAGAATGTAGGTTCCTTTAATGATATAGGCGCGCACTAAGCAATGATTTTTGGAAATACGGACTGCAAGGGGGTAAAATGGGCGTGGCACAGCGCCATACAAGTCTAATTTTAAAATGGCTATATTATTTAAACCATTATAGGCCCGGAAAGATTTGGTACGTATACCGGTCGTATAAGAAAACATACATACTTTGTTTGTGGAAAGTGGGCGATGCCACGATGTATGGGGCAAATAAATTGACCGATTGTAATTATATTTTTTGTTGTTTGATACTGTCCCTAGGACCTCTATCATAGGCTACATGAAAACATAGTTAGACAATGGGGCGTGGCACCGCCCAAATAAACCGAAATTTCAATCGGTCATATCTCACGAGTATAGTGTTCAAATACTTGAATTTTCCGGAAAACCGGTTTCCGGTTTATTCGAATTATCCATGTTCTGTGACACTCCTTTTTTAAAAACCGGTTAACCGACTTAAAAAAACCGGTTAAACCGGGTATTCGAAATTGGGACTTTTGAAAAAACCGGCATACGGTTTCGAAGAAATAAACCGGTTAGACGGTTTTCGGTTTCGGTTTTGAACACTCTACTCACGAGCCAATAGAGGTATGAAGAATAGATTTGCTACATATGTTACTGATACAAGAAGGATTGCGTATCGCTGTAAAATGATTGGTGCCACGCCCCTTTGGAAAAAATTGTTATCTCGCCGAAATAAATGGACCGATTGCAATAAAATGTTCACTGCGTAGTACTATCCGTAGGGTCTCCATCATAGGCTACATGAAAACATAACTAGACAAAGGAGTGTTGCACCGCCTACACACACCAAAATTTCAATCGTTCATATTTTTCACGAGCCATGTAAGGTATGAAGTGGAGATTTACTACATATGTAAAGCATTAACTGAGGGATTACCTCTCGTTGGGAAATGAGCGGTGGCACTCCCCTTTTGAAAAAATTGTTATGTCGGTGAATAACATTATCATAATCAATGTACTACAAATTACTAACTAGCTGTAGATAGGATGCTGAAATTTGGATGGTTGTACCCCATTTCGAGTATAGGTCAGCTAAGAATAGCTTTTTGGAAATTCGTACTTTTAGGGGTAAAATTTACCAATAAGGGATAAAAGTTATACCATCACGCAGACCAATCGGACTAATCAGACTAATGCTATAATCGCGAAGATTGGTATGGGCACGCTCATTATCAAATTGTATTGAAGGTATTTTGAAATCCGACAATTCTGGGAAAAAATTCGAAAAAGGGGAAAAACTTTACTAATGGCTGGACCAAACGGCTAATGATATTACCATAATAATTTATATGGGCTTGCTCCCTATGAAATTAGATGGAAGCAATGAAGGTTTTCGAAATTCTTAACATTTAGGGGTAAAGAAGGCCGAAAAAGGATAAAACTGGTACCATCACCCAGAACAAACGGGCAAAGCTAGAATCGTATATGGTCATGTTTCCTATAGAACTAGATGGGGTACCAGTCCATTTTCGTTGTGCGATACGAATGTATCTTTTGAAATTCGTACTTTTAGGGATAAAAAGGGACTGAATCTGTACAATCACTCAGACCCATGGGATAAAGCTACAATCACATAAATATAGTGTTCGTTCGTCTTATGAAGCGTTTGCATTTTACATGTATTGTTTAAATTCATAAGATCCATTGTAAGTACGGTTGAAGCAAAGCGAGCCGGGAAAATAAATAAATCAGCCTTTTTTTCTATTACGCAGACAAGAATGCGTTACAATGCACATTTTTGAATGCAATAATTTGAGCAGCCTTGTTAGAGGTTCGGATCTATCTAAACTCCTTATTAGGTTTTCGACCAAGAAATTGTTTGATGCACAGTGAGAGATGTAAGACTCGTACAGTATCAAGGGACATCCTATTTCTCTCTCTGTTTAATACCCATTCGCCCAGGCAGGTAGTTTGCAAGACATACCTTTGATCCCCACCCAAGGTATGCACAGTCCTTGGTCAGGGCTCGTAAAGATAAATAATACATTTACTACATTCTTTTCGCCACCGCAGGGCCAAAAAGAGGTCAACTGGGGCGATACTTCCCAAAGGCCTTCCGAAAGAGACCCCCTTGCGGGACATCTTCACTGCAGTGTGAAAATGAGTTGAATCAATGTTCGCACCCTGATCCCTCGTATATGCAAGACACTTGACGCGCATATGTTTCTATCTGATTTCTCGAAATTTGATAAAGAGTTATCACAGTTGCTTTGTCAATGCTTTTGTGATCACTTCGTGTTTTCAGTGTCTACCACATAACGTTGAGGATTCGAATATTTGGATTTTAAAAATGATTGTTTTCCGATAGATCATTTTCATTATGAATTCACATACATCTTGTTGGTAAGTAACTCTAATACATATAACTAGCATATTTAATTTCTCCTAGAGTTCATATGTACATAAAATATTTTAAAGTACTATACTATACAAGAATAGCAGATTACCTTACATGTTTTTGCATTAGTTTTTATACACAAAGTCGGTTTAATACAAAAACCTTCTCATATAAAATCTCTTGATATAAATACCAAAACTACTGAGTAACACCTCGTATGTACCACTTCTTAGACATATTGCAATGCCTCAATGTTACTACTACACATATTGTGGTATTTAAATATGTCTATGATTTTTCTTGGTTGTTCCCTTGAATACTTTTCTGCTGTGAGCATGCAAGGCTGCAGTAAATGGTTTAATGTTTTCATTGCAGATGACACAACTTATTTATTGTAGATTTAGTGCGGCACTAAAATTAGCGGGGTGGTATTGCAACTGCTAGAGTTGTGTAAGAACCCCAGAGTGTTGCATTCGTGCATTCAATATTACTGCATACCGCAACTATATTCCACAACAATGAGAATGTAAATGAAGTGTTCCGCTTTTGTTGCAATAAATCAAGCAAATTGATTTAAATTTGGGTTAAATCGAAATGACAAATGCGCAAGAGTGCAAATAATTGGAAATGTTCGGTTATTTTTATGCGCTGTGGTTGCATTTTGGTATTTTGTGGCTTAGTGGCACAGCACGAAACATTTTCAATTTACTTAATATGGTATTGGAAAATGTTTTTTGTTTTTTAATTTGGTTGAAATAAAAATTTAAATTTAATGATATAAAGTGGTTATTTAATAGGTGTGTGTATAAGTGTGGCATAGCATAAGTGTGACATAAGTGTGACATAGTGTGATTATGGGGCATAATTATTGTATTATATTTAGGCTAAAGTGGTAAGGACAATTGAAACTGTAAAGTATGGTTTGATATTAATGACAATTAAAACGGTAAAGTGTACTATGCTATTAATGTATTGTCACTTTGAATGGTCAGCTCCTCAACTAAGCGTCTATCATCATATTCCAACCAAAAACCAACCGGGAAGATGCTTGCCTCGGCGCCAACCATAGAATACACGGAAGTAGTGTTACCAGTTTGGCATTTTTTATGCTTTTTTAGCATATTTTTTTTGTCTGCTGCACTTTTTTTTGAAACCAAATGCTTTTTAGCATATTTTTTTGAACTTTTATCGATTTTTTGTTATTTTTAATGTTGAATTTAGCATTTTTTTGTCAGAAGTAGCATTTTTCACTGTACATGGATGAACCTAATAAAAAGGCAATTCTAAAATTGGATGTCTGCAGAAATTAAAATATTTTCAATTTGAATTGAACTTTATTTTATGGAATATGTATATATATATGGGTAATTCCTTGTGAGATATGTGACAGTCGTACGTGTACGTTTAAATGAGATGAGAAACAATGAAAAACTTAATTTTTTTTTATCTTTTTGTATAATACTTAAGACACACCTCGCCTGAATGACGAATGGGTTGACCTAAAATGGCATCAAAAATGGTAAATGGGGTTTTGTTAGGGATAAATTGTACATTAAAAATCCACTTGAAGCAAAATCCTAGCTGATCCTTTATTTTAAGATAAAATGATTTTTCGTTTTTTTAGTCCGTTTTGCGCTTTTTTTTAGAAGTGACGTTCTTTGCTCCATGATTCCGCCATCAAATCATAGAGATAATATATCGTGTTATATCTCATTGGAAGCGTACGGACTGCAGGTGTAAGACACTTCTGTCCGAATTAAAGTTTTCTGCACTTAATTAAGCTTTGCGGGGAAAAAACTGAAAGTTTTTTATTTTTTATTTTTCCCAAAAATTTTATATTTTCCTCACATCTCGCCGGAATGATAAATAGGTTGACCTAAAATATCAACAAAAAGGATTAATGGGGTTTTGTTGGGAGTAAATTGTACATTAAAAATCCACTTAAATCAAAATCCTAGCTTATCCTTTTTGTAAGATAAAAGGATTTTTGATTTGCATCTCCGTTTTTTTGCTTTTTTAGAAGTGACGTTCTTTGCCCCATGATTCCGCCGCTTAATTTAGTGCAGAAAACTTAAATTTGGACAGAAGTGTCTTAAACCTGAAGTCCGTACACTTCCAATGAGATATAACACGATATATTATCTCTATGATTTGATGGCGGAATCATGGAGCAAAGAACGTCACTTCTAAAAAAAAGCGCAAAACGGACTAAAAAAACGAAAAATCCTTTTATCTTAAAAAAAGGATCAGCTAGAATTTTGATTCAAGTGGATTTTTAATGTACAATTGACCCCCAACAAGACCCCATTTACCGATTTTGTTGCCATTTTAGGTTAACCCATTCGTCATTTAGGCGATTTGTGAAGAAGCTCTACATTTAGTAAGAGAGACGATATCCTCCGAACTAATGGTATTTAAATATTAGGCAATAAAGAGGGTGACGTTACGTGACAAAAAAAATTCAGTGTTTTCTTCTTTCAAAAAAGGAGCTGGAGTTATTTACTGTTGTAACAAATATTTTATGATAAGTGTGTACTTACATCATCAGTATATATGTTATTAAAAACTCAAAGATGTGACCAGATCATTGATGCAATTTTGCAGTCCGTTTAATAATAAATGAAAATAAGAAAGGCTTTGCGCATTTTATTTTAATAAAATTTAAGTAATTGTCTTTACTTGTCTTTTTATTTTGGTCACGTTAGACCTTTCTGTGGTAATGCCCAAAGTTTATAAAGTTTAGTTAATGAACTGAGAATTGGACACTATTGAGATAAATGTAAAAATGCAGTCGTTGTTAAACCAAAAAATAAGCATTAAAGATTTAAAAATAAGTCCGTTAATAAAATATGATCACAAAAGTAATGTCAAAGCCAATGCATTTTTTAAAAAATTTGCAAATGGGTTAAATGACATTAGAAAATTTGCTGTCGAATGCCAAGTTTATCGATATTTAAAAATTTGTTGGAATATTTTTGTATAATAAAACTTGCTAGTTTGATTCCACTTATGTTTGTAGACTCATTCCACATGTATTTCTTACACTTCTATTAAATTTTTACAGATATTTTATTTTTATTCTTATTTTTAACTTATTACAGAATTGAACTATATATGTAACTAAAACAGGTAGTAGGCTTAAAAATTATTAAAAATACTCAATTAATTTGATTGGCCATAGTATATGAAAATGGTTTTATCAATTAACAGATTTAAAAATTACAAAAGGTTTTAGAGTTCCATAAGATTATTTTGAATTTATTTTCATTTTATGTATAATACTAAAACTTAAATTTATCTTTAAAATGTTTAAATTTACCTTCAAAATTATTTTTTACAGCAAAAAGAAATATAATCAAAAGGCAAGAACAGCACGGTTGCAAAATCCTCTTTTTAAAAATTAAATACAAATAATTGAAAATGATTTTAATTTTTGAGTCTATGCACTCATGAAAGAAATATCGTTTTGTTGTGAATTCTGGTGCATAAGACTTGATAAACATTTTGCAATCATTATACCAAAGTCTGCTGATGAGGATTCGTGGCTTAATCCAAAATCCGAAACAGCTCTACAGACTGCCAGGGCATTATGAGAATATCATTCTGCTAAATAACTTCTTTCATATAACGGTCTTGAGCTTGAAATAAATTCTAAATCAACGTTAAAATAATTAAAATTAATTAAACCCAATTAAGCATATTGAATAATATTTTTCCTACATGGGTATTCCTAGCGTTACGGACGCACGTTTTTTTTTTGTTATTTTGTAGTTTTCTCATATTAAAAAATTTAGATTTTGGACAGGACTATAATGTTTTTTAAATGAAACTTTGCTTAAAATGTTGTATTCAAAATAATGACTAACACAAAGAGCGTTAAGGGCACACACAATTTTCCACAGCAACTTGAATTGTCTATGAAAATTTGTGAAATTTAGCGAAATTTCTTATGTGACCTTTTTTGAAAAATGAAAATACTTGTTGGGGCTTTATAAACAACTTACTTTACATTTAAAATACTTTTAACTTTTATGCAACTTCAATCTAAATGAGCGTTGGGACACACGCATTATTCTATGAATATCACAGAGCGACAAAAAAAAAAACAATAACTGGGAAATTATACTATTTTTCTGGTAGGTGTTGCTGAGCACTTTAAGAATCTGTTTTTCAAATTTCTCAAAACCCCCAAAATCTTGAGTTACGGGCAAACCAGTTTTTCGTACTTTTACGCACTTAGAAGACAGTAACCCGGATAAATATGAACCGATTTTAAGTTTCTCAGCGGATTTGGAAAGAAGAGACTTTCCAACGATTTATTTGGTTTGCTTTGTTAAAGTTCAACAAATTCATTATATGATCTCAAAAACAAAAAGTTAAAACTATAGCAATTTTTTACTATGAAATCGTCCGTCCTTCCGCTGGAAATACCCATATATATTAGATGTAACATTGCATTTATTCAAAATTTGAGCTACTCTTAACACTTAATCTATATATATAAAAATGAAATGGTCCACGTATGTCATAGCATTACGTGAGAACGGCTGGAGCGATTTGGCTGATTTTTTTTTTATTCGATTCGAAATTTTCCGTAGATTGTTTGTGTTGAAAAAAATCAAATCCAGGTGGCGCTAGGGTGGATTTATATCCAAAATTTGAATGCATGTACCAATTCAACTGAAATTTAGAATGGATATTCGTTTGATCATGAGAAAACATTTTATGTACAAATGGACCCGGTAGGTGGCGCTGGGGTCGGTTTACAATCAAAATTTTAACGAAAGGGCCAATTTAACTGAAATTCAGAATCTATGTTTGTTTGATCATCAGAAAAAATTGTATGTACAAATGGACCCGGTAGATGGCGCTAGGGTGGATTTATATCGAAAATTTGAATGCATGTACTAATTTAACTGAAATTTAGTATTTATTTTTGTGGAACCTTGAGAAAAAATTGTTTGTATAAATTGACCCGGTAGGTGTCGCTAGGGTGGAATTATAATGAAAATTTTTACGAATTAAACAATTTGACTGAAATTTTGAATGTGTATTTGTTTTATTATGAGAATTTTTTTTGTATATATGGACCTACAGTTGATTTGGCTGGGATTGAATTATTTCGAAAATTTATATCCATTGTCCGATTTTACTTAAACTTAAAATATATGATTTTTTTGACATGAGAAAATTTTGAATGTATGTTTGGAACCAGTTGCCGGTGTTTAGCTTATGATACCCTTAATTTTTGGAATGTCATTTAGTCACTTTTTTTTAACATCATAGTTACTCAGAAGTCTATATATATAAAACAGATGTACATTTTGATGTCACCACTAATTGTGAAAACGGTTGACCCCATATGTCCCAAAATTTCAGTGAAAGTTGAGGATTGGCTATAGATGGTCACCCAGACCGCAAAAAGGCTTAAAGAAGAATGACTAACTTTTATAATGGCGCACTTCCTACAGAATTAGAGAGCTTCACAAAGTGGTTTTTCCCATTTCGAAATTTTAGGGGACAATAACGAAAATAGGAATAACTGTTGATATCACCCAGACCATACGGTTAATAGGGTTGCTGAGCCTAATGAAGGCATTTTTGGAAATTCGTACTCCTTAGGATAAAAAGGTACAATCACAAAGTACACCAACGCAGAACGTTCTATGTCAGTCAATCGGCATAAAAATTTGGTAGGTGACGCTGGGGTGGAATTATAATGAAAATTGTAAGGAATGGACACGGTGATGTGTTTAGTGAATATTTTTATTAAAACTTTTCGATTATAATATAGTTTAATAGTCAAGTGTGTATCTCCAAAACGTGTATACGCGCACAAATCCGAACGACTGCACCAAATTTTCAAAACTGATGGAACGTACGAAAAGGTTTATTAAACCCCTTACTATGGAAAATATATGAGTAAGTGAGGCAAACGAAAGAAGTCCTTCTGTAAGGTGCCGGCGTCAAATGTAGTTGTTTGGCCTATAGAAATGAGACGGATGAATAGAAAAGATTTACCACTGCATTTATGAATATTCCGGCTAAAATTTTATTTTTGAGTAGTGGACGGAATACGCGTTGAAAATGGTGAGGTTTATCTACAGAGCAGACAAATTCAAGATGAAGATGGTAATATAGAAACGATATGTTTATTTTGATCAGTAGGGGAGGGAAGGTAGTGTGATACAAATGTATTTTGGTCGTGATGAAAGAAATTTTGATACATAGGTAGTACTTATCAAAGCTCGATCTGAGGACAAAGAGATCATAGCTAAAGTTTTGTTTTGTTTTCCCTTTCTTTCTTAATATTCATATTTATTTCTGTGTATGTCACTAAACTTATCTTTTACGGCCTGACGGATGTTGATACAACTTTTTCTGATAAAAAGAGTTCGTATTATTAGATCTGAACTTCTTTAGCCTTCACTACCATCTACTTCGTGTAAACTTTTAAAAACGTTTAACATTTGAGATTCAGATATAAAATATGGCAAGTGTGTATGAGGCTTCAGTTCTTAGACCACTTTCCCTTAGGACATATTTTATTTGTATCCATAGAGCTTGGTATAACTCTTTCTTATGCCAATAACTTTGCTGGCAGGACGAAGTTTGCCGGGTCAGCTAGTCTATATATATAAAAATGAAATGGTCCACGTATGTCATACCATCACTTGAGAACGGCTGGAGAGATTTGGCTGATTTTTTTTTTATTCGATTCGAAATTTTCCGTAAATTGTTCGTAAAGAAAAAAATCCACTCCAGGTGGCGCTA
Organism: Muscina levida; assembly: GCA_964034835.1. NCBI lineage: Eukaryota > Metazoa > Arthropoda > Insecta > Diptera > Muscidae > Muscina > Muscina levida. Next base: position 119,027,133 of record OZ035881.1, on the reverse strand, counting down.
GGGTGGATTTATATCGAAAATTTGAATGCATGTACCAATTCAACTGAAATTTATGATGGATATTCGTTTGATCATGAGAAAACATTTTATTTACAAATGGACCCAGTAGGTGGCGCTGGGGTGGATTTATAATCAAAATTTAAACGAATGGACCAATTTAACTGAAATTCAGAATGTATGTTTGTTTAATCATAAGAAACAATTGTATGTACAAATGGACCCGGTAGATGTCGCTGGGGTGTATTTATATCGAAAATTTTAATGGATGGGCCAATTTTACTGAAATTCATAATGTATGTCTTTAACCACATGAACAATTTTATGTAAAAATGGACCCGGTAGGTGGCGTTTGGGTGGATTTTTTTTTATCAAAATTTGATCGAATGGACTAATTTAAGATAAATTTAGTATGGTGGTGGTTACGTTATGGTGGAATTATAACGAATCAAACAATTTGACTGAAATTTAGAATGTATAGTTGTTTTATTATGAGAATTTTTTTTTTGTATAAATGGACCCGCTGTTGAGGTTGCCGAAGCTGAATTATTTCGATTGCCCGATTTTACTCAAACTTAAAATGAATGCATTTTTTTACATGAGAAAATTTTGGATGTAAGTTTGGATCCAGTTGCTGGTGTTTAGCTTATGATACACTTAATTTTTTTTAAGTCATTTAGTCACCATTGATTACATAGTATATAAACATTTTTTTAACATTAAAATTATTGAAAACTCTATATATATATAAAAAGATGTCCATTTTGATGACAACACTAATTGCGAAAACGGTTAAACCGATTTTGACGAAAATTGCAGTGAAAGTTGGGGACGGCCTGTAGATCGTCTTCCAGACTTTAAGGTAGAATGGAGAACATTAATGTTGGCGCACTTTGTATATCATTAGAGAGCTTCACAAATTGGTTTTCGCATTTTGAACTTTTAGGGGACAAACGCGAAAATGGGAAAAACTGTTGCTATCACCCAGACTAAACCGTTAATAGGGTTGTTGAGCCATATGAAGGGATTTTTGGAAATTCGTACTCCTTGGGATAAAAAGGTGCAAAGTAATATCATGGCTCAGACCAAGCACCTTTAGGTACAATCACCCAGTTCACCAACGCAGAAAGTTATATGTCAGTCAATCGGCTTAAAAAATTTATTTTAGAATGTATGCCTATCAATAAGTAAGTTTTCATCAAATCGTGGACGACAATGCACTTCTTACAATAACATATAATAATCTTTTAGATATATGAAGTACAGAATTTTTCCGGAAAAACCTCTCCTTTTATATTGAAATATTTCAGTCGTCAATGTAATAAACCAATCGCTATTAGATTTCAACAGCAATCAATATCTTTTACAATAATTTGAAGGCAGGACGAAGTCTGCCGGGCCAGCTAGTTTATTATAAATTTAAACACTTTTTCAAAACCAAAAACGTATGTTTTAACATAAAAAAAATTTAGCACTGGTTTTTTAAGAATTGCTCTTTTTTTCGGCCTTTTTAGCATATTTTTCTTCCAAATTGCTCCTTTTTTTTGAGTTTTAGCATATTTTTTTTTCCGGCTTCTGGCAACACTGCACGGAAGCATACTTATTTTGTTGCAGAAATGGTTAAGTAATTCCACCGATTTAATATCTTGAACATTACAGGATTAACCCATCGAAGGTGGCCATCCTATTTTCAATGCCACAATGTCTTCAGTGTTTAACACCTTTTTCTACAAGTGTAAACCTATTTTTCACATAACTTTTGATAGTTTTCATATTCCTTTTATACTCATAGTTTGCATACTTGTCAGCTGACATCTAGTGCTCTGTTACAACAATGTTATGGATATTGGACATATCTTCAACTGTTACAACTATTTGGATTGTATTTGCAGTTTTAGCCAGTAGAATTGTAATCTTTACGCTTGACTATGTGAAAGTCTATAATGGATTTCCATTTAGAATGCTTTTCAAATCTACACACACACACAAACACACACACACACACACACATATATATATAAAAATATAATGTCAATATCGACATGTTTTGCTCGCCATTCCATATTGGTATTGTTATTCACATATTTGTGATCTAGTATTATTGGTAAGAGAGAGCGAGAGGGAGAGAAAAAAATCACTCATACTAAAGTCAAGTGCCATTGTTTTCTATGAAATCTATTTTTTTTGCACTGTTTTCCGCCCCTGCTTGTTTTTATTTTGTGTGTGTTTATTGATTGCTGTTGCTTCCCTCGATGAATTTGTGGCAGCAATCATCATATGCGATTTTGTTTTTTTTTTTTAGTTTATTTTCTTTTTCGTTAAATACAGATGAACAAATATATATTTTTGTGTACGTATATATATGTAGAAAGAAAATATCACAAAAAAAAAATTGAATGATTCCGAATGGTTTTGCATTGTTGTTATGTTGAGAGTTTGATTTTTATGGTTTCAATGCCTTTTTCACTGGCGGATATTGTGCACTTTTATGCTCAATCAACAATATTTTTTTCCGTTCCCAGAACAACATCTTCACTGAAGTGGTCTATGGAAAATTCAATGAACCTGGTTAATGCACTAGTGATGGCAAAAAAATAAACAACGAACGATGGAAAGGCATGAATGCAGCTGGGCAAATGTGGAAAAACGTACGGCAGGCAGAATTAGAGAAGAGCTTAAGTTAAACTAAAATTTAAATGGATTTTATAGGACAAATGCTAAACACATACGTTACAGAAAAGCTTAAGTTTAGTAAGAATAAAATGTTTAAGACATAAATGGTACTTGTAGAACTTAAACAAAATGAGAATAATGTTTGCCGATTAAAAATAATTTTTTAAATTTTTTAAAATAGATATCCCAAGCAAAACTAAATCTATAAATTTTAAATTACACGGTCCAACACATGATTTTGGTACTCAATTCTGAGAACTGCTCGTGAAAGTCACGTTTTAGGCTCTTTTGTTTGACATAACATTAATATTATATGGTGGCGTATGATTATCATAAGTAAAATTCCACGTAAATCATACGCCACGGAGTACAACTTTTTTTTTTGTAACTGCTACAAAATAAACTCAGTTCAAAATCATTTGATGAATGGAAAAGTGAAACTGTTGCCTACGTAGGGAAACGTTATATATAATTCTAAATTTTTTAAAATTTGTTTCAGCTATATCGGACTAGGGCGTCGGGAGTGTGATGCAAGGTAAAGCTTCTGATCGGTTTAACTTGGCAAACCCAGAGTGACCCTTGCCAATTGCACTTCAAGTCTACTCACAGAGCTCCGTATTCGTAGTACTACTTCGAACGGAGTACCTCCACGTGGTGACGCCTGGTAGCGTGCCTCTGACACCCGTCAGAGCACGACTAACTGTGAGGGGCGAAACCTAAAACCCAGGCACGTCTGCTCAGAGTGAGCGGTACCCTGGTCAGCGTCTGACACAGAATGGGCGGCTGTAATAAAATCCTGGCAGGAGAAGAAAACTGCGACGTGGTGCGCTGGGCTTGCAACCCGCCACCGACGTATAAACTATTGCAATGAAAAGAAGTAAGAAAGGAATAAAATGGACCTCCCAAAATGTTGACGACCACCGCAAACGAATTAAGGACCATGATTTAAGGATATGCACCTGGAATGTTAGAACACTATATAGACCAGGTGCCTCCATCCAACTGGGGGAAGTCCTCGAAGAATACAAAGCTGACATAACCGCTTTACAAGAAATCCGGTGGACGGGACACGGGTGCTCGCGCATGAAGACGTGCGACATCTACTATAGTGGCCATGCGGACAAGCACGAGTTTGGATGTGGATTTGTGGTTGGCAAGAGACTGCGACACCTAGTCTCAAGGTTCAACCCGGTGTGTGAACGTATAGCCACCATAAGAGTCAAAACAAAGTTTTTCCACATAACACTTATATGTGCCCATGCTCCGACAGAAGAGAAAAGCGATGAGGACAAAGACGAATTCTACGAGAGCCTAGAAAATGTATATGACCGTAGCCCGAGCCATGACACTAAAATTGAACTAGGCGATTTTAATCCTAAAATAGGCAGGGAAACCGCATTTGAGCCTACCATCGGAAAATTCAGTCTGCACACCGAAACGTCGAACAATGGCATCAGACTGATTGATTTCTCTGCGGCAAGAAATATGGTAGTTAGCAGCACTAGATTTGACCATAAAAATATTCATAAGGCAACATGGTTATCTCCAGATCAATTGACGAGGAATCAGATTGATCATGTGGTAGTCGATGGAAGGCACGCATCGAGTGTTCTGGACGTACGAGTGATTAGGGGTGCAAACATTGACTCCGATAACTTCCTTACCGCAGTTAAGGTAAGCACAATGCTAAGCATGGCGAAAAACGTACGTAACCAGGCACAACGAAAGCTGGACATCGGTAAATTGCGGACCACAGAGGTAGCGGACGCCTACAACTATACCAGGTGCTTATCTTACCTGTTCTGTTGTATGCTGCCGAATCATGGGTGCTTACTACAACGGACATACAAAACCTGGGAGTATTCGGGAGAAAAGTACTCCGAAAAATATATGGACCTATCTGTGTCGAAGGCGAGTTTCGCCATCGGATGAACCATGAGCTGTATGAGCTTTACCACGACATCGACGAAGCTAAAAGAGTCAGAATCCAACGACTTCGATGGCTGGGACATGTTGCCAGGATGGATGTTAATGCTCCAGCGAGAAAGGTGTTTGAAGGCGAACCTGAAGGACGGCGCAGAGCCGGGAGACCCAAACTCCGTTGGAAGGACCAAGTGGTAGGCGACGTGCCACCATCTGGTAGGACTAACTGGAGAATACACGCAGAAGACCGAAGCGTGTGGCCTCAAATTTATGAACTACGTTTCGCAAATTGTAATTGGCCACTTAAGTAAGTAAGTATATCGGACTAGTGGTTCTCGAGTTATGTTAAACAAAAGAGCCTGAAATGTGACAAATTCTCCTATACAGTACTTACTAACTTCAAATCGATTTTAAATTATTATGGCATGCAACTTTACAAAACGAATGATGCCGAACTTCTTCTTTTTGGGGCTACTTTCACGTGCAGTTCTCAGAATTGAGTCCCAAAAATGTTGTACTGTATTATCATACTATTAATTTGATTTCTATATGTAATATAGCTAAATTTTCGAACTTTAATCTTAACAATAATACTCGGTTCAGTTCTAAGTTTAGTCTACGTCGTCTACTACTGACGCCATATATCCTTACAATTATAATTTCTGTGTTACCGTTCCATTTTCTCCTTACCTTAATACAATTACTTATATAAGGCAATAGCAATGAAATAAAGTCCGCCATTTATTTATATTTTTTTCATTGCCTGTCCCCTCGATGTTGTCGACAGCAATTTCGCACTATAATGTCGAATCAATCGGCATCTCTAGTAAAAGGTTCCCAAACAGTGACGTTCGCATTCGTCGATAAACATGTAGGGGCCGCTAGTTTGAATCTAAAAATAAAAAGCACAACAATGCAAGAATCTATTCCGTACCTCATAACACCTATTCCATTAGGTTAGGTGAAGTATGTTGCAAGACATCGTACTGTTTACCACACCTAGTGTAGAGAAGCTGATTGTTATACGTGCAGTTTTCGGAAGCAAATACTTACTAGCTCTCTAGTTAATTCGCCTTTTCTATGAATTTGCTGATCAGTTCTACAGATATTTCCTGCATGACTGCGGTCGTTACCATTTTGTTGCCTACTATTCTAGTTTTAAGTCCAGCTAATGCTGGGCAATCCAAGAGAAGGTGTTTTTCTGTTCCTGTATCCTTCTCCATTCTGCATCAACAGAGAGTGGATTTTCTATGCCCAATCATAGGACGTAGTTTCCGACAAGACAATGTCCCTTTCCTATAACTGCGGATATCCTTCTTCCGCCCGGCAAGTTAAGTAGTTGCTTAGACCTCTTGTTGTTCACCTTTCTCCAAAATGTTGATGTATCCCAATACCCAGTTCAGCCTGCTGCCAAACCACTCCATCATCACCCTTAGTGATGAATAGCATCCCTTCACCTTCATGGATATGACAGATATGGCTTCCAGGATATTGAAGCAGTTTCCTCGGATGGTGTTGGCACTATTTTTCAGTAGTTGAGCAACCTCAAGTTTAGCAGTGAGTTCTCCCTGATACAAGCTGCAATGATTTGACAAATTGTATGAGATATTTATATTAAGATCCGGTGAATGAATGCCATAGTCTACTTTCTCGTCCTAAATTGATACATCCTCATCTCCAGTGTCTTTTTCCAGGTATTCCTATTCAGAAGTAAAGTCATTAGACTAGTTTCATGTAGTAGGTGCAGTATTTTAAAATATCCTGAATGCTCCGAATAACTTAACTTTACATTCTCTGATTCTTCCAACAGATGCAGCGGCAGCCGATTCAGCCATGATATCCTGATGTTGTGTTCAAGAAATGCGGATAGCATTTTATATGAAGGTCTCCATCAAACTACGACTCCACAGAAAAGTAGTGGTCTAACCTTTTCTGTGTAGATACGTACAGTGACATTTGGATATAGCCCCTTTGTAGCAGTAAACAACAGTTGTATTTTCCAGTCGAGGATACCTACTGTGTACTGGTTCTGCTCTGCCATCTGCAATTGCACTCTATTAAGTGACGGTGCTTCAAATTTAGGTATTTTATATATCCGAAACAAAAGGATAAGCTAGCTTTAAGTGACTTCGCGACAGTCTGATGTTAGCTGTTCAGTTTGATACTGTATAAAGTAGGCGGTTTGTGCGAATGCTAAGTATATTGAGGTTTCCACCTGTATAAAAGATGGCAAGATCATCGGCGTATGTAAGGTACCTGGCAATCAGTCCTGACTAATTCGAGAAGCAGTTCATTGACTGACACTGACGATTCTTTCCGCCTGAAGCATCCCAATTAGGTGAGTCACTGAACGGTCAACCATCAGATAAAGTAATGATTTTTGGATTGCTGTAGGTAAAATATTACTGATATGTCAAGGATCGTAGAATGTTCCCAGAGTGTTGGTATTTTGCTCGAGGAAGTTTTCGATAGCACTGACTACAGAGTGGAGAGATGCCTCTATTGATCTACCTTTAGTGTAGGCATGCTGACAATGTTTTATTGTCAAAAGATGAGAGACTGATCGATAGAGTCTTTTTATTTGACATGACAGCATTTGTCAGCTTTCACCATGAAAAACACTTTCATTGGCTTCCAAACGACTCTTGTGTTATATCTTTTGACCTCCTATACAATGTTTTTCTCGCCCATCGGAGGGGGGGCTCTATGTGGTCGTGCTTCATGTAAAATAATACCAACCAGATATTCCTCTAGTCTTGTCCTAGCAAGATCGCAGTAGTATCACTATAACTAAAGAATTTGCGGTCCTTTGCTAGATGGAGAGTGAGGTTAGCAAATGCTGCCTAACTTCGATGAAGATTTATTTGCATCCTTGGATACCATGATCACTGTAATTTCTTCATCGCTATCGGTGGTGATGGATTCATCCGGGAGCCTGGCAGAGCTGCCCTTCAGATCAACTGTTATTCTACTTTATATATCTTTCAGTAGCACGTTCTCGTCAAATTCTTCGCTGCTTTTGTGAGTGTGTCAGCCATATCCTCGGACTTTCCCGAACTCAGTTTCACCCAGCTTTCCACTAATTGTATCCATTTTGTATACCCTGAGGGATATACCTGTGAACCGGTACCGTATTTAGCCGTTTGACTGCTCCAGGGGTTGTAGTGGCTTTTGGTTCAGAACCAATACGACGTGCCGGAAGGTTTCCAAGGAGACATCCATCTTAATAATGGATCCATTTTGTTATTTTCAATGTGATATGGGGCTCTACTTGTAGCCGCTATCTACGTCCTCAATAGCAAAGGGATCAAAAGAGCCTTGTGGTTATCTAAGAAACAGGAAGTTCCACACGGACGTTGATACTATGCAATATGAGTGGAGTGTTCAGTACAAGGCCAAACTGAAGAGCGAGTCAACCTTAACCTAACAATTGTCACCAACTTAACGGTGACGGATATCGAATGTACTACAAGTCTAACCAGGTTTTAGAGAGGCGGGAGCGAATCTTAATAACAAGCTATTTCGACGCATTTTTCCTCTGTCTAATCAGCTTGCAAAGCACTGAACGTCAGCTCGAAATCGTAAAACAGAATCATGTCAGAGGGTCTATACCAGCAAGAAAGTGAAGATCATTTAGCGTTACCCAACATGCACCGCTTAAAGGCGACCTTCATTGCATTTTACCTACTCTGTTAAATCTATCCAAAATAAAAATGTTTACAAAATTGAAATACCAACCGCACACACATGCATTCTCAGCTAATCACAGCAAATAATTTGTACTCATCTTTCTGCGGTTTACGCCAAAAATTGGTTGACTATTTACATGATTTTTGTAAAATAAACAAGAAAGAAAAAAAAGTATCCCAAAGTGGATATATGCAAACAGAAACCACTTTGTATATTAAGAAATCTTGTTAAGACTTAAGCAAATATTCCATATACATTCATAAATATCATCGTATACACATCCAACCATATATCCTTACGGTCACGCATACATATGCACATAAGCACAGAGAGCCACACACACATGTACTCTCGACGCTCACACTCGTTTAATCAACGCTTTCAATAATGTTGATTGAGCACGTAGTGCTGCTGGTAGTGCTGTCGCTAAAAATTGTTATAGTGTCTTTACATGGATTTTTAATAAATATAAAATGCTACACAAACACACTCTGCATTTTTAGATACAACCACATATATGTGTTTACTATACACATACACTAATACTCATGTAAGAGTACAGAGCTTAGTCAACACAAAGTTGCTGAAATCTTAATGAATCTCCGAAAAAAGGGAACGCAACGAAACAAAAACGTTTTAATATGATGAATTTGATTTTGTTTTCTTGTTGTGTGTGTGTGTGTTTATGTAAAAGAATTTCGCAGTGAGCTGAGACTTATGGCCACCAGAACGATGTTGTTAGTGTAAAAGCAGCCAAAACTAAACAGATACATGAAGGCACACATACAAATGTAAGCATGTATGGACTGCGTAATCGGGAAGCGACCGTTAACATTCACATCTAACCAGGCAGTGAAGTCGGTTGGTGGTCAACGTATGAAGAGTAAGTTGTGGTAAGATCTTGGTTACAGTGGGATGAAAAATTATAAATATTAGTGAAACGAATGTCATTGAGTTCCCAGGATAAGCTATGGCAAGGCTCCTATCATTCATTCTGTGAGCATATTTTTCGGCAATCTGTAAATGATCTTCGATTATGAATGTCTTTGCGGAGATGACATAAATTTATAATAACTAAACAGAAGAAAATTTGTAGACTTCAAAAAGTTTTACAAAGCTAAAAAATTGCGTGAATGTGCCAATAGAAAATTATGTGCGATCTCCTTGGTCAGATTACCCAGGAGCTCCAAACTCATTTCGTTTTATTGTTTGGTAGTATTTAATGAATGTGTTTTCATCGTTCGGTTCAAGATCTGTTCTATTATTGCTAATAGAATTTGTTTTACAAGAGTTGTTTGAAATGGATTATGTTGACAGCTGGCAAGGCTGATAGCTATTTCGATGGTTGCCAAACCATCTCATCAGCACCCTTAGCTGTAACTTGGTAGTATATTCAGATATCAAATAATTTGCGGCACATTTCTAAAAAATTACTCGCCTATTAAGATATATCTTTCTTTCAAACACATACAATATAATATAACTAAATACAAAAATAAAACTACCTGGATAACAATACTGGCATTAAAAATTGTTCCACTATGCTAAAACTGTTCCACTATGCTAAAACATCTACCGTTAACATAACAAAATTCTCTATCACATCTCTCGTTTACCAACCAAAACAAAACATTTGTATTACACTTTATTTGTAAGTTATTATTTTTTGTTGTTGTTGTTTTCCTGTGTGTAGCACTTTGCTACCTCTCCGTAAAGTGAATCGACAAAAAAAATCTTATACATAAGAAATTGCAGTAAAGCGGCCCCGGAAAAGTTTCATAATAAATCCAAAGTTAATACTAACAAGAACGTGCCTGGCACATTTCAAATGACTTCGAAAACTCTGTCAAAAGTAATAAAAACCATTTGTTTTCCTACTCTAATCATCAAAACAACCCTCCTCCGTCATCTGCCAATCACACTTTGGCACTTTGTCCGCGCACTTCGGCCCCAAAACAAGAGTAGAATAATACAACAGGACGAGAATCCCCGCTGAAACCTATCAATAAAGAAAACTTTTCGTATTGTATAAATCAGTCAGCATTCATTATATTTATTGGACAGACGGATGTGCTTTCTATATTCCCCATTGATTTGGCATTGATTTTAACCAAAACGAATTTGTTAGAAATTCTGTGGAAGATAAAGTGAACGCACACTGAATGTATGTATTCTTTTAAGGGTTGTCCATATTGATTAAAGTGACCTCAATGGAGGTATGAGTGCAGAAGTAGAAGATTTAAATGTTTGGTCAGTTGGTGCTTTTATTAGACGTTGTGTTATCTAATAAATTAAATATTTTGCATGGGTAAATGCAATGTTTGTATTTTACCAGAATTCTTGTAGTGGGGCAAAAAGCTCAGTGGATCTTGATGTTGTTTATGGATGTCCACAAGGGTCTATCTGTGACCCATTTATATGGAACATCATAATATATCCCTTGATATGGCAGCTAAGTGATCAGTGGAAAGTTTTCGCGTATGCCGCATATTTGCTCATTTTGGTTGAGTGTCGCTCTGTGTAGGAGCAGCGAGGTTTTGGCCATGATGAGTATTGTTGAACAAATTCAGTGTTGACGTCTCAGTTTCAAAGACTAATTTGCTCAAGCAGTTGACATATTTGTGACATATTTGGTTGTCGCCATATACGAACGGATATTTGGCACATTTAGATAGGAAAGGCCAGCTGAGACGAGTGCTTAGGAATAACAGGGGTCTTAGTAGACGAGTAGCCAGTGTATTGTACGGTATCGAGGGAGGCCCTACGGGTTTTGATGGGTGCTGCGCCACTGGATCTTGTTATTATCCGTCGTGCGACAGATTTCAATTTCAGGGACATGTATCGTCTTAGTAAGGGCGGGGCCACGACCACTTGATGTATCAAAAATATAAGTACCCTATTTTTAAAATGATCGCTCAGGCCGGTTTAAAGTCTATACAGTTCTAAACTAGTAAGGTGATTATCTTCGGCTATGCCGAAGCTCAGATACCCTTCACCATTTGTAAAAAAAACTGATTATTTGCACTACAACTATATTTTATTAAACTTTGCACCACAAAACAGCTTAAATACGGTTTTGCTTATCTTAGAACTTTACCTCTGCTTCTGGCCAGAGGCTTACATACCAAATTTCAGCCCGAAAGCTCATGTACTACAGGGATATAAAGACGGACACCCCCAAAAAGGAGGAGTTTGTATGGAAGGTGCGAGAAGTATTCGTCCGATCTTGCTCATCTTACAACGTAAGCTCTTATTATATGATAAAAGCTTGCATATCAATGGAGGTATGAGTACAGAAGTAGAAGATTTAAATGTTTGGTCAGTTGGTGCTTTTATTAGGCGTTGTGTTATCTAATAAATTATATATTTTGCATGGGTAATTGCAATGTTTGTATTTTACCAGAATTCCTGTAATGGGGCAAAAAGCTCAGTGGAGCTTGATGTTGTTTATGGTTTATCTGTGGTCCATATATATGGAACATTATAATATATCCCTTGATATTTATTTGCTCATTTTGGTTGAGTGTCGCTCTGTGTAGGAGCAGCGAGGTTTTGGCTTGCATATCAAATTTCAACTCCATATTTCTCAACCAACGGCTGTAATCACGGGAACAGTTAATCGCGAAAACTTCAAAAAAAGAGGAGTTTGCATGGGAGGTGGAAGTAGTTTTTGACTGATCGAGCTAATTTTAGAACTCAACCTTCATTTAGTGCAGCAAAGCTTGCATACAAAATTTCAGCTTGATTGCGCTTAAATTACTGCTGTAATCGCGGGGACTGACATTCGACCACCCCCAAAGAGGGATTTTGTATGGGAGGTGGGAGTAGTTTTTGACCGTTTGGTCTCATCTTACTACTCAACCTCCGCTTAGTGTAGGGAAGCTTGCCCTTAAACTACGGCTGTAATCGCTGGGATAGACCCCAAAAAAAGAAAGTTTGTATCGGAGGTGGGTGTAGTTTATGACCGAACGGGCTCATCTTAGAACTTAGAACTTGTTTGGAGCTGGAAAAATTAGTGGGGATCGATCATACATAGTACCCTTCTAGGAGGCACGATAGGAGCGACAGGAGATGATTTCATAAAATAACTTATGAAACAAAAAAATGTGTGGGGACCACTTTAAGGGTTGCAGATATTGGGTAGATATATATTCTATGAAACTGTTGGAGTTGCAAAAATATTAGGGGTCTGTCATACATTTAATACATCTAGGTGCAATTTTGGGCAGCTAAAGCGGTGGGAGTAAAATTTATAAAAATTTCATTTTTGTATGGGAGCCCCCTTAGTGTGTGAAGATGAGGGGAAGTACGTTTAAGGAAAATATTAGGAGGAAAAAATTACTGGGGGTCGGTCATACATTTTACTCCTCTAAGGGCGACGCCGGGGCAGTCTTTCCGGGGTAACTAAGGTTGCAAGGCTAATCAATCGGATCGACCTCACAATCTTGTTCAGCCTAATGACGGTTGCCACTACCCGTTGCGTGGTCACCATTTGCTAAACTGTAAAGGGTTAAAAGTGGATGTAGTTTGAATTTAAGGTCTCACCAGAGGCCTTTTTCTGGTACCGGAGGTGACATGGGATACACGTGTGTGAGTAGAATGTAAGTAAGATGCTCCCTACTCCAGGAGCATTGGCTGACTGTTTGCGAGACGTATAGCTATATCGAGATTATTGTACAAGTGTATCTGCCGATCTTCGCTAGGCAGGTCTTTCTGGAGTTACAGATGATGCAAAGCTGTTCGATCGGGTCGATCCCACAATCTTGTTCAGTCTACTGCCCTCTGCATGGGCACCAGACGTTGATCTGCAAGGGGTTAAAACTGGAAATTGTTTGACTACGAGGCCTCCCAGAGGCCTTTTTCTGGCACCGTGGGTGACATGGGATACACATGTATGATTGGAATGTGAGTAAGATGCTCCCTACTCCAGGAGCTTTGGCTAGAGTAACAGAGTTGGCTTCCAGACTGTTTGAGAGACGTATAGCTATATCAAGATTATTGTAGAAGTGGGTATGCCGACCTTGACTAAGCAGGTCTTTCCGAAGTTACTGATGATGCAAGACTGCTCGTTCGATAGACGGTTGTCACTGCCCATTACGGCGGAACCCTACGCTGAACTGCAAGGGGTTACAACTGGATGTAGTTCTACTACGAAGTCTCACCAGAGACCTTTATCAGGTACCATGGGTGACACTTGAGGCTCTTTACACCAGGAACGTTTGCTAGACCAACATAGTATGCTTTCAGACTCTTTACACGACGTAGAGCTGTTTCCAGATAATTTGAAAGTGAATTTGCCGACATTGACTAGGCAGGTCTTAAAGGGGTTTCTGGGATTGCAAGGCTATTGCAACGGGTTGATCCCAAAAACTTGTTCAGCTTTATTATGGTAGCCCCTGCCATTTGCGGGTAAACAGTTGTATTTTCGGGTACCGTGGGTGACATGGGATACACATTTGTGCAATATATCCAATGCGTGCCCTAGTTTATCTATGTCTTATTTAACTCACGGAGGTTTAAACGAGCCTAGCCTTACAAATACAGGATTGCCGTTCACAGTCATTGAATGGAAAGGGTTGTTGTACGACCCCTTGTGGGAGGTGCTCCCGCAATGTATGGTTGATATTGAGATCGCTGGAAGAGTCTTCGGGCTCGAATGTAGATTGCATTACAACCAATTGCTATAGACCTACAGAATAGCAGATGCTGTAAGATAGACCTGTATTTGGCTATACTATCATGACTTATTTGGTATCTTCTAGCTGGAAGAAAGAGTAAACAACTGTGGTAACTTGCTTCCAAAATTGTCGATTCCTATTCCGAGATACTTACTTACTTACTTACTTACTTAGCTGGTACTTCTATGCAATCCCAGTGGATTATATACCGCACGTAGAAAAATATTATAAGCGCCTCGATCTTCTGCGCTTCTTCTCCAGTTAGTCACACCGAGTTCTGTAAGGTTCTCAGTAACCTGGTCTTTCCAACGGATTTTTGGTCGCCCTCTTCTGCGCCGTCCATCGAGTTCATTGTGGAAGACTTTTCGAGCTGGAGCATTTTCATCCATGCGTACAACATGACCTAGCCAGCGCAGCCGTTGCACCTTAATGCGTTTGACCACGTCAATGTCATTGTACAGCTCGTACAGCTCATGATTCATACGACGCCGATACTCTCCGTTAACGATGATGGGCCCATATATTTTACGGAGTATTTTTCTCTCGAATACCGCCAGAACCGATTCATCCGCTTGTGTCATAACCCAGGATTCTGAGCCATACATTAAGACAGGTAGAACCAGTATCTGGTATAGCTGGAGTTTTGTTCGTCGAGAGAGGGCTCTGTCATTGAATCGCTTGCTTAGTCCGTAGTAGCATTTATTTGCAAGCAGGATTCTTCTCCGGATTTCTAGGCTGACATTATTTGCTTTATTGATGGCGGATCCTAGGTAGACAAAGTTATCTACCACCTCGAAATTATAGTTGTCAACGTTCACGCAGTTTCCCAAACGAGTAGATTCTTTGTTCGTTGAAACTAATAACTTCGTTTTGTCCTCGTTCACCGTTAGGCCCATTTTCGCTGATTCCTTCTGTATACCTGAGAAGGCTGCAGTCACATCCCGCAGTTTTCGACCGATGATGTCTACGTCATCAGCGTACGCGAGTAGCATGTGGCTTTTGTTGAATATAGTGCCACTCGTGTTTACTGCAGCTTTTCTCATTATCATCTCCATCACAATGTTGAAGAGATCGCACGATAGGCCGTCGCCTTGTTTTAGGCCTCGTCTGGTATAGAATGGCTCCGTAAGGTCCTTGCCAATCTTCACTGAAGACTTCGTGTCAGTCAGCGTCATTCCACAAAGACGTATCAGCTTCGCTGGAATACCAAACTCAGCCATGGCATCGAGTAATTTCTGCCGTATCGGGCTGTCGAAGGCAGCTTTATAGTCGACAAAAAGATGGTACGTGTCGATCTGTTTCTCTTGGGTCTTTTCCAGGATTTGCCGAAGTGTGAAAATCTGGTCAGTTGTTGATTTTCCGGGTCTAAAGCCACACTGATAAGGCCCGATCAGGTTGGATAACACTGGCTTTAGTCTTTCACATAGCACACTCGACAGGACCTTATATGCGATGGGTAGAAGGCTGATCCCGCGGTAGTTGGAGCACACACTTGGATCACCTTTTTTCAGCACAGGACATAATACGCTTACATTCCAATCGTCGGGCATGCACTCTTTAAGCCAAACCGTGCGCAGGAGCTGGTGCATGCTCGTTATCAGCTCCTCGCCACCGGACTTGAAGAGCTCTGCGGGCAGACCGTCGGCACCGGCTGCTTTGTTGTTTTTCAGCCGCGATATTGCTCTTCTTACCTCGGCTTGACTTGGTGGTGGGCAATCTAAGCCGTCGTCGACAATTGGCGTGATAACTTCACGTGCGCTGCCTTCTGGAACCAGCAGTTGCTGGAAGTGTTCTCTCCATATGTGCAGCACACTCTGCGTATCCGTGACCAGATTTCCATCACTGTCCTTACAGGTGGGGAGGCCATTACCGTATCCATTTGTTCTTATTTTCTGGTAAAATTTTCGGGCCTCACCTCTATCCCTGTATCGCTCTATATCCTCGTTCTCCCGTTCCTTCATCTGACGTTTTATTCG
>OZ035881.1:118950823-119010996 GCA_964034835.1 Muscina levida | reverse complement strand
ACCAAAAATATGCCTTACAATTAATCGACGATTTACGATGAATTAAGCTAATTTTTGTAACTAATTTATTTTCTTTAATTCCAGACCTCAGAAGGGTAACTGGTCGTTAATTGGTTAAATTCTCTTTTTGATATATTTGATTTATATATTCTATAGCGTCTCCTGTGCTTTTGGATTCTATTAAGATATTTTCGGTTCAATTAATTTCGCACGGCAAAATTAGTCACTAGACCTATCGTGCACTGGCAGACATGTCTGGGGGACAAAAAATCCGTTTAAACATCTTTCTTCCCCCTTACAGAAGTAAAAAACGTATGATTTACTAAGAACCCTATTAACATCAAGTGGCATAATTTTCGGTCGGGCATTTCGCTGGCTCCATATTGTAAATTTACGTATGAGTTATAAGTGCATTTATACCATAACGTATACGCTCCAGAGCACATTTATACAATACTAGCTTTCCCGGTTCGCGTTACTTACCCGCTTAAGTCCCTTTTTATCCCTAAAATTACAAATTTAGAAAGATATATTCGTATCACACAACTTAAATGGAATTTTGAAAAACCCCATTTAACAGTTCTCTAATTCTATAAGGAGCAATTCTATATACATTTTCGTAACTCTACCTTTAGGTATTTGACCTGAGTGATATCATAAGCTTTATCCTTTTTACGGTATTTTTACAACTTATGAACGAATTTTAAAATTACTTCACATCGCACAATTTTTGAGACTATACCATTAGCCGTTTATTACCAGTTTTATCCCTTTTCAGTCCTTTTTACCCCTAAAAGGTAAGAATTTCGAAAACCCTCCTTGCTTTGTTCTAATTCCATAGGGAGCAAGCTTATATAACTTATCATGATTACATCGATTTTTTTACCCAGCAACATCGGATTTAAAAAAAATACTTTAATCCAATTTGATAGCAAGCATTTCCATATATATTTTCACGATTATACCATTAGCCGATTGGTTTAGGTGATGGTACAACTTTATCCCTTATTGGTAATTTTTAACCCATAAAAGTACGAGTTTCCAAAAATCCGTTTTTAGCCGACGTTTACTCAAAAAGGGGAACAACTATCCAAAATTTCATTGTTCTATCTACAGACAGTAGGCAATTTAAATGTTATTACAATCGTTTTATAAATATGACCGACGTAACATTTGTTTCAAAAGGGGCGGGGCACTGCCCATTTCCCAGCGAGACGTAATACCCCATGTACCATTTACATAGTAGTAAATCTCATCTTCATACCTTTAATGGATCGCGAAATATGACCGATTTTAATTTAAGTTTGTGTGGGCGGTGCCACGCCCCTTTGTCTAAGTATGTTTTCATATAGCCTATGATAGAGACCCTACGGATAGTACTACACAGTGAATATTTCATTGCAATCGGTTCATTTATTTCGCCCAGATAACGTCTATTTCAAAAGGGGTGTGGCACCGCCCCCTTTCCAGTGAGACGTAATCCTCTTTATACCAATGACATATGTAGCAAATCACATCTTCATACCTCTAATGGCTCTTGAGGTAAGACCGATTGGTTTGGTTGGGGTGTGGCACCGCCCACTTTCCACAAACAAAGAATTTTTTCTTATACGACCGATATAGGTACCAAATCTCGACTTTGTGCCTATAATGGTTCAAAATATACAGTCATTTTAAAATTCCAGTTGTATGGGGCGGTGCCACTCCCATTTCACCCCCTTTCAGTCCGAATTTCCAAAAATCCCTTCTTAGTGCGCGCCTACGTCATAAAAAAAACCTACATTCTAAATTTCACGGTTCTAGCTTTAGCCGTTTGGGCTGGGGAGTGATCAGTCAATCACCCAAGCCTTTTATATATATAGATGAAACCAGCACTATATACCATATACTATGGTGACCGCAGTGATATGGGAAAAAGTTAACACAATTTTGTCAACGTCAAACCCAAATCGATGTATACGATCGATGTATACGAGTTTGAGCACGATTGGAGTATTTTAAGCCGTGCATGTTTGGGGTACCTTTGTTTAACATAACTCAAAAACGACTAGTCCAATTTTGATGAAACAAATTTAGAAAAATTAAGAATTACAATTCCGTTAATCAATGTTATTTATTTATTATTTCCCTACAGTATCAACAGTTCCGCAGTTATAAATACACATATTGGGAGATGGGTACATAGATTGGGGGCTACATTACCCCACGTAAGCACACTAGACTTGGAGGCATACAGAAGGACACGTAGTATTGCTGGTATTGGTACAGTTAGTGTTTGGTGTTTCGTGATATGGAAATGGTTATGAAGAGCTTGAGTAAGCCAAAGAAACAGCTGTTGGCTAGCGCTATTCTCATTTATTTTTGTTCAAGCCGGATCCGACATTTATTCTACGTCCCCAATGGAAATAAACTTACTTCTATAAGACTTGACAACGTACAGACCTCGTTTACTGTCATATTTATTTTCGCTAAATCCATTTCCACAGATAAGAAGGCTGCAGTCACCTCTAGCAGTGTCCGACCGATAATGTCGATATCATCGACATATGCGAGCAGCATGTGGCTTTTACTAAATTTTAAGGCTGGTGCCAAACATATTCAACGCTGTTTTCCTCAACATCTCCTACATCACGTATGCCTGACGAATGTCGAAAAAATCGTAACGAAAAATTTGGTGTTCGTAAGGGTACACCTACAGAAACTGATTATCTAAACAGGATGACTAAACTTAAGCGGCCCACACACTGTCTTTAAATCATAACGATCGGCTGAAAGTCGTTTTAGAACAACTTTGTCGATGGGTTGACAATTTAATTCTACATTGTTCAACTATTGAGACAGCTCTGTAGTAAACAAAGAGGTGGTATACATCAATTAGCTTCTCATGGATTTTCTATTGGATCTGTTGTAGTGTAAATATCTGACACGTCATGGATTTGCCTGCTCTTAAACTACACTGATAAGGTCCAATCAGATTGTTCACGATTGGCTTTTAAAGTTCACACACTATGTCTGTCAGGAGCTTATACGCACTTGGTAAAAGGGTAATTCCACGGCAGTTTTAACACTCACTACGGTAGATAGCACATAGCATTCTGAGATTTTGATTATCGGGGATGCTCTCCTTAAGCCAAATATTTTGAATAAGCTTTTGCATGCTCATACTCAAAAGCTCATATTCACCACCACTTAACAGTTCAGTTGGAAGACTTTCGGTACCACCGGCCTTGTTGTTCTTCAGACCGGATATGACAGTTATTTCTCACATTGACTCGTTGGTGTGACAGCTGTAGTGTCGGATAGTTGCAGAGTCTCGAGTGTTCAAAACAACTACTGGCAACAGAAGTGTTCTTTCTATATCCTCAGACGCTCTGATAGTCAATATCGATATGACCCTCCTTATCTTTATAGGAATCAAGCTACATTTCCTTTTATACGCTATACAAATTTTCGGGCTTCTCCTTTGCTCCTGTAATCTTCCATGGCTCTTATTGTTTTCGCCCGAAGAGGCGTGCCGCTTTACACTTCTTCTTCTTGTACCTTTTTTACGTTTGTACGTTTTTCCCGGGATGCACCGCGATATTCGTCAACGTATCAGATAAATTAACGTAGGGGTCTGACGGTACGGTACGGTCCGTGCTGTCCAACCAATTGTCACTGTGCGCTAGTGTAACCCAGAAATGAGGATTGTGGAAAATGCTTTGGCTATCTCGGTGGTATGCAATTTAGCAATGTCTAGTTTTCCTGCCAATGCAGGACTTTCGCCCTGCTTAGCTTAGAAAATATCTTCAGTGCAGAATCCTGAGTGTGTTTCATATCTTGTATTCCCAAGTAGACCTGACCAAATGGTGAGATCTACCCCACTGTTAAGTACCCGTGCTTTGGAATAATTAGAGGTTTATTTTAATACATGCATCACCATAGAACTATTGCCTAAACTGCAGATACAAACGGTGTCAGGCTAATGTAGGTTCCTTTAATGATATAGGCGCGCACTAAGCAATGATTATTGGAAATACGGACTGCAAGGGGGTAAAATGGGCGTGGCACAGCGCCATACAAGTCTAATTTTAAAATGGCTATATTATTTAAACCATTATAGGCCGGAAAGATTTGGTACGTATACCGGTCGTATAAGAAAACATACTTTGTTTGTGGAAAGTAGGCGATGTATGGGGCAAATAAATGGACCGATTGTACTTATATTTTTTTTTGTTTGATACTGTCCCTTGGACCTCTATCATATGCTACATGAAAACATAGTTAGACAATGGGGCGTGGTAACGCCCAAATAAACCGAAATTTCAATCGGTCATAGATTTGCTACATATGTTACTGATAGAAAGATTTGCTACATATGTTACTGATACAAGAAGGATTGCGTATCGCTGTAAAATGATCGGTGCCACGCCCCTTTGGAAAAAATTGTTATCTCGCCGAAATAAATGTATCGATTGCAATAAAATGTTCACTGCGTAGTACTATCCGTAGGGTCGCCATCATAGGCTACATGAAAACATAACTAGACAAAGGAGTGTTGCACCGCCTACACACACCAAAATTTCAATCGTTCATATTTTTCACGAGTCATGTAAGGTATGAAGTGAAGATTTACTACATATGTAAAGCATTAACTGGGGGATTACCTCTCGTTGGGAAATGAGTGGTAGCACTCCCCTTTTGGAAAAATTGTTATGTCGGTGAATAACATTATCATAATCTATGTACTACAAATTACTAACTAGCTGTAGATAGGATGCTGAAATTTGGATGGTTGTACCCCATTTCGAGTATAGGTCAGCTAAGAATAGCTTTTTGGAAATTCGTACTTTTAGGGGTAAAATTTACCAATAAGGGATAAAAGTTATACCATCACGCAGACCAATCGGACTAATCATACTAATGCTATAATCGCGAAGATTGGTAGGGGCACGCTCATTATCAAATTGGATTGAAGGTATTTTGAAAGCCGACAATTCTGGGAAAAAATTCGAAAAGGGGAAAAACTTTACTAACGGCTGGACCAAACGGCTAATGATATTACCATAATAATTTATATGGGCTTGCTCCTTATGAAATTAGATGGAAGCAATGAAGGTTTTCGAAATTCTTAACTTTTGGGGGTAAAGAAGGCCGAAAAAGGATAAAACTGGTATCATCACCCAGACCAAACGGGCAAATCAAGAATCGCACATGATCATGCTCCCTATAGAACTAGATGGGGTACCAGTCCATTTTCGTTGTGCGAAACGAATGTATCTTTTGAAATTCGTACTTTTAGGGATAAAAAGGGACTTAATCTGTACAATCACTCAGACCAATGGGATAAAGCTACAATCACATTAATATTGTGTTCGTTCGTCTTATGAAGCGTTTGCATTTTACATGTATTGTTTAAATTCATAAGATCCGTTGTAAGTACGGTTGAAGCAAAGTGAGCCGGGAAAATAAATAAATCAGCCTTTTTTCTATTACGCAGACAAGATTGCGTTACAATGCACATTTTTGACTGCAATAATTTGAGCAGCCTTGTTAGAGGTTCGGATCTATATAAACTTCATATTATGTTTTCGACTAAGAAATTGTTTGATGCACAGTGAGAGATGTAAGACTCGTACAGTATCAAGGGACATCCTATTTCTCTCTCTCTCTGTTTAATACCCATTCGCCCAGGCAGGTAGTTTGCAAGACATACCTTGGATCCCCACCCAAGGTATGCACAGTCCTTGGTCAGGGCTCGTAAAGATAAATAATACATTTACTACATTCTTTTCGCCACCGCAGGGCCAAAAAGAGGTCAACTGGGGCGATACTTCCCAAAGGCCTTCCGAAAGAGACCCCCTTGCGGGACATCTTCACTGCAGTGTGAAAATGATTTGAATCAATGTTCGCACCCTGATCCCTCGTATATGCAAGACACTTGACGCGCATATGTTTCGTCGGATACCACGCGGTCTATCTGATTTCTCGAAATTTGATAAAGAGTTATCACAGTTGCTTTGTCAATGCTTTTGTGATCACTTCGTGTTTTCAGTGTCTACCACATAACGTTGAGGATTCGAATATTTAGATTTTAAAAATGATTGTTTTCCGATAGATCATTTTCATTATGAATTCACATACAACTTGTTGGTAACTCTAATACATATAACTAGCATATTTAATTTATCCTAGAGTTCATATGTACATAAAATAATTTAAAGTACTATACTATACAAGAATAGCAGATTACCTTACATGATTTTGCATTAGTTTTTGTGCACAAAGTCAGTTTAATAAAAAAAACCTTCTCATATAAAATTTCTTGATATAAATACCAAAACTACTGAGTGACACCTCGTAAGTACCACTTCTTAGACATATTGCAATGCCTCAATATTACTACTACGCATATTGTGGTATTTAAATAGGAATACATTCAAATCATACTCTAAATATGTCTATGATTTTTCTAGGTTGTTCCCTTGAATACTTTTCTGCTGTGAGCATGCAAGGCTGCAGTAAATGGTTTAATGTTTTCATTGCAGATGACACAATTTATTTATTGTAGATTTAGTGCGGCACTAAAAGTAGCGGGGTGGTATTGCAACTGCTAGAGTTGTGTAAGAACCCCAGAGTGTTGCATTCGTGCATTCAATATTACTGCATACCGCAACTATATTCCACAACAATGTGAATGTAAATGAAGTGTTCCGCTTTTATTGCAATAAATCAAGCAAATTGATTTAAATTTGGGTTAAATCGAAATGACAAATGCGCAAGAGTGCAAATAATTGGAAATGTTCGGTTATTTTTATGCGCTGTGGTTGCATTTTGGTATTTTGTGGCTTAGTGGCACAGCACGAAACATTTTCAATTTACTTAATATGGTATTGGAAATTGTTTTTTTAATTTGGTTGAAATAAAAATTTAAATTTAATGATATAAAGTCGTTATTTAATAGGTGTATGTATAAGTGTGGCATAGCAGCATAATTATGGTATTATACTTAGGCTAAAGTGGTAAAGACAATTGAAACTGTAAAGTATACTATGATATTAATGTCTTCTCACTTTAAAAAGCACAAAAATCTGTCGATATTGATATGAAAATCTTTAAATGCCTTTAGGTCCTAAGCGGCTATTATCATTTTCAAGCTAAAAACCAACCGGGACGACGCATTTACATCCAGAACTAGACAAGCATGTTGTAGAAATCCTCGGCGACATCCAAAGAAAAAACGAAAGCATATTTGTTTTTTTTTTTTTTTTGCAGACAATTATCTTATTCCACTGGTTTTTTTCTTAAACATTACAGGGTTAAGCCATCGATTGGAGAAATTCCAATTTCCGTGCCACAATGTCTTCAGTGTTTAACACCTTTTTCTACAATTGTAAACCTATTTTTCACATAACTTTTGATAGTTTTCACATTCCTTTTATACTCATAGTTTGCATACTTGTCAGCTGATCTAGTGCTCTGTTACAACAATGTTATGGATTTTAGACATATCTTCAACTGTTACAACTATTTGGATTGTATTTGCAGTTTTGGCCAGTAGAATTGTAATCTTTACGCTTGACTATGTGAAAGTCTATAATGGATTTCCATTTAGAATGCTCTTCAAATCTACACACCCACACACACACACATATACATAAAAATATAATGTCAATATCGACATGTTTTGCTCGCCATTCCATATTGGTATTGTTATTCACATATTTGTGATCTAGTATTATTTGTAAGAGAGAGAGAGAGAGAGAGAGAGAGAGAGAGAAAAAATCACCCATACTAAAGTCAAGTGCCATTGTTTTCTATGAAATCTATTTTTTTTTTTACTGTTTTCCGTCCCTGCTTGTTTTTATTTTGTGTGTGTTTATTGATTGCTGTTGCTTCCCTTGATAAATTTGTGGCAGCAATCATCATATGCGATTTTGTTTATTTTTTTCAGTTTATTTTCTTTTTCGTTAAATACAGATGAACAAATATATATTTTTGTGTACGTATGTATATGTAGAAAGAAAATATCGCAAAAAAAAATTGAATGATTCCGAATGGTTTTGCATTGTTGTTATGTTGAGAGTTTGATTTGTATGGTTTCAATGCCTTTTTCACTGGCGGATATTGTGCACTTTTATGCTCAATCAACAATATTTTTTTCCGTTCCCAGAACAACATCTTCACTGAAGTGGTCTATGGAAAATTCAATGAACCTGGTTAATGCACTAGTGATGGCGAAAAAATAAACAACAAACGATGGAAAGGCATGAATGCAGCTGGGCAAATGTGGAAAAACGTACGGCAGGCAGAATTAGAGAAGAACTTAAGTTAAACTAAAATTTAAATGGATTTTATAGGAGAAATGCTAAACACATACGTTACAGAAAAGTTTAAGTTTAGTAAGAATAAAATGTTTAAGACAGAAATGGTACTTGTAGAACTTAAACAAAATGAGAATAATGTTTGCCGATTAAAAATAATATTTTAAATTTTTTAAAATAGATATCCCAAGCAAAATTAAATCTGTAAATTTTAAATTACACGGTATGATTATCATAAATATAAATCATACGCCACGGAGTACAACAGTTTTATTGTAACTGCTACAAAAAAACTAAGTTCAAAATCATTTTATAAATGGAAGAGTGAAACTGTTGCTTATGTAGGGGAAACGTTATATGAACAGATTAAAGAAATTGTAATTCTTAATTTTTCACATTTTGTTTCAGCTATTTCGGACTAGTGGTGCTCGAGTTATGTCAAACAAAAGAGCCTAAAACGTGACAAGTTTCCCTATACGTTACTAACTAACTTCAAATCGATATTAAATTATTATGCCATGTAACTTGACAAAACGAATGATGCCGAAGTTTATCTTTTTGGGGCTACTCTCATGTGCAGTTCTCTGAATTGAGTCCCAAATCAATGAGCTGAAAAATGTTGTACTGTGTTATTATACTATTAATTTGATTTCTATATATAGCTAAATTTTGTTTTCGAACTTTAATCTTAACATTAATACTCGGTTCAGTTGTGAGTTTAGTGCATAGTTATGTTTTCCTTACAAAATCATACTAATCATCATAACTTCTGTGTTGCCGTTCCAGTTTCTTCGTACCTTAATACAATCTAATATATAAAAACGATGGCAAAAATGTATAGTAATTCATCAATTAAGAACGGCTGGGCCGATTTTGCTGAATTTTTTTTTTTTCATTTGTTCGTAGTTGCCAGGAGCAGGTTTATGTAAAAGAAAATTTTGGGAAAATCCTCCGGAAAAGTCGGGAAATTCGAAAAATCGAAAATTGCTGTTTTGTAAGTGATTATGTGTGCAATTGTTACGAATAGATTTTCGAATGGAAAAATAAAAAAAATTTGTTGAAAAACTCGGAAAATTTCGGAAAAATTGGAAAAATTTTAATTTTTTTTTCGACGAAATTTTGCATCTTTTTGTATGATTTGATAATTTTGGACGATGTAACTATGAAAAATTTCGTATAATTATTCCAAAATGACTTTTTGAATGGAAAAAAAGAAAAATTTGGATTATTCAACAAAATCGCTCGATTTAATGATGACAGTCGACGTAAAAGTGGAAAATTCGTTATGATGCTTGGAAAATTTCGGATTATTGTGAAATTTATTATGTTAAAGGACGTTTTACGTGACACAAATATATAACAGATGCTTTCAAATGACGTTATTTTAAGCCGAAGTTGTTGATTAACCCTTCTACAATCCGAGTTATAAGGTAAGGAAAAAACACACAAATGTAGTTATGTGTGTCTGATAGTATTACTGGAGCTGAGTAAAACCTTAGCTCGGTTCGACAACAATAGGAAATTTCAAATAATATTTTGTCCTTATCGCTTTTTCCAAAATGTAACAAAAATATTTTTTTTCCCTCTTTTTTAAAAAAATAACGAAGGTAAAGTATTTTTTGAAATTAGGAATATCTTTAGCAAAGTGTTAACTAAGCTAGGGTTTACTCAACGTTCGGATGTTTGAAAAAAGCCTGATTTTGTGTCATAGTGTTATTATTACAATGAACAATTCTTCCAATTTTTTTTACACTTGCTTTCAAATATTCATATTGAAGGGCAAATTCGCCATCGAACGGGAGCTTTGTTACCACCACTAAACGAAGACCATAAGTTCATTCAGATCTATTTCGTTGGTGATTTGGCAATTGATCTAGATCAACGTTGTACAATTTTTACTGCGATTAAAAGCGAAATGATCGAGCAATTGCAAAATCTTCTGCATGAGCATAACGCATTGGTCAGATTGTTCAAAATTTATTGATTGATTGTTGGGGAGAAAGTGGAATCACGCGATATTGTTCTCAAGCGGGATGGTGGACAACTGAACTTCAATACCCGTTGATGTTCTGTCAAGGAGAGGTTGGCTATAACCTCAATTTAAAGATGGTCAATACAACGAATTGTTTGTTTACAAGTCATCTTTTCTTTTTCATTCTCCATTTTAGTTAGAATTCGTATTTTATATATATATTTCAGAAGAAAAAAGGAATAAAAAGGTTATCTTAATGAGATTTTATGAATATCGATTGATGATTCGGCAAGATGTTGACAATCGTCTGTAAAGATATCGCCGGTTATTTTAAAGTTCTCCGTTAACATGTACGTCAAGGTCGAAACGAAGTGTCTCTATTTTATTCGTTTCAACCAGTAGCCACAATTCAAGAAGCTTGATAACGTTTGCATTTGCTCGAAAACGATACGCATTGGGACTCAACGCTCGCCGAGGCAACTATTTCTGCTCTAGCGAATCAAATTCGAACATTGTTTGCGATCATTATAGCCACGTGTCATCCGTCGAACCCGAGCGCATTGTGGGAAAAATACAAGGACGAGATAGCTGACGAGATTTTGCACAGTGTTCGCACGACAATATGGAATTTCGATCTTGAAATTCACGAAATTGGGATTACCAGCGCCAAATCGTTCGTGACCGATGGCGATAGTTATTCGACAGAATTTTTTAACTGCCTAGATGTGCCAAGAACTCCGCCGAGTAATTTAAAGCTGATGATGGGATCGATCATAATCATATTGCGGAATCTGAATCATCCGAAATTGTTCAACGGCACGCGGTTGTCCGTCAAGAAACTGATGAACAATGTGATTAAAGCGACGATCATCAAGGGCAAATTTAAAAGAGATTAAGTCCTTATCTCACGAATTCCTATTATTCCAACCGATCGTCCTATACAATTTAAGCGAATTTAATTCCCATTCGATTGGCTTTTGTGATGACAATCAATAAATCGCAAAGCGCAACATTGGAAGTTTGTGAGATCAATCTTGAATTATCCTGCTTTTCGCACGGGCAGCGTGTCGGCAAACCGTCTTCAATATTTTTTTGTGCGCCGGAAAACAATACGGTAAACATTGTTAATCAGATTCAAATAAATTAAATACAAATTTGAACTATCTGTGTTTTTATATTACCCTGAAGCTTATATGAAGGCTTTAACTCAGGAGCGTAATATATAGATTATGAAAATTTTATAACAATCGTTCTATTAATATGACCGACATAAGAATTTTTCCAAAAGGGGCGTGGCACCGCTCATTTCTCAGAGAGACTTAATCCACCATTTACAACCTTACAAAATCATACTCATCAGCATAACTTCTGTGTTTCCGTTCCAGTTTCTTCGTACCTTAATACAATCTATATATATAAAAAATTGTTGCAAGTGTGTTGTGACTTTATAACTCACGAACGGCTGGACCGATTTGAATAAATTGTATGCGTTTGGGTGGCGCCCCGGGTGGTTTATATTTACAATTCGGTCCAATTGGACAAAGGGGCGTGGCACATACATATTGTGCCATACAACTTGAAAATCAAAAGGGCTGTATCTCATGAACTATCAGAGGTATGAAGATGAGATTTGGTATATATGTTGTTGGAGCAGTATTAATTACAGCCAGCGTAGAAGTGGGGGGTGCCACTCCCCCCCTTAAAAACCGCTCTGCAGGCTTTCCCAATAGACAAATTGATACGAAAATTACCAAGTGGTACTGATGACCTGTAGATGGTCCCTGGCTATATTTGGTTGTGATTGGATAAAGGGGCGTGGCACCGCCCATACAACATGAAAATAAAAAGGGCTATATCTCATGAACTATAAGAGGAATGAAGATGAGATTTGTTACATATGTTGTTGTCGCAGTATAAATTACAGTAAGAGTGGAAGTGGGCTGTACCACACCCCTTTTAAAATAAACAGTTATAACTGTCAAAATTCCACAGTATATTGCAGTTCGCCTAGAGATATGAACAGTAAGGTGGGCCAGTTTTTTATTCGCAAAAATTTTAACCAAATCTACGATGAATTGTTAGAAAATGTCACCAATAAACTTTGTGTGTAATATCAATTCCTAGCTCGCGCTGGGAAATTTAGTGCAGAAAACTTAAATTTTGATAGAAGTGTCTTAAAGCTGAAGTCTGTACGCTTTCAATAATCATGGGGCAACGAACTTAACTTCCAAAAGAAGCGCAAAACGGAGTAAATAAACGAAATATCCTTTTATCTTAAAAAAAGTATCAGCTTGGATTTTGATTCATGTGGATTTTTAATGTACAATTGACACCCAACAAAACCCCTTTTACCGTTTTTGTTGCCATTTTAGGTCAATCAATTCGTCATTCAGGCGAGGTGTGTGAAGTGTGATAGACTTTCATTGAGACTTCATTTGAAAAATCACCATGTAACGACTACACAAGAACAACGTTTACAAATCTTGCAAATTTATTTTCAAAATGCGCGTTCTGTTTGCAATTTGTGAAGTTTATGGTGCATATACTCATCCATTTGAGCAGATAATAGAAGCCATCAACGTTGTAGACGTAAGTGTGACGAATTTATCGAACCGACGCCGTTCTCAGCAACTCGGTCTCTACAAATGCTGAGGAAAGATCTTGGCCTATATTCATATATCCAACTGGTAGAAGAACTAAAACCAGTGGACGATCAATTGATTTTTTTTATTTATCATGTCATTGCACATTATTTGAAGGAGAAATGGTTCCAACACGACGGCGTAAAATGCCATACAGCGCGTGAGATCATCACTTTGTTAAGCCAAACTTTGTTGACCGAATTATCTCATAGAATGGTAATACGAGTTCAATACAAAGATAGTATTCCGAAATATTCTTGATCCATGTGAGAAGAAGACATGGCAAAATAGGTTTTTATGGCTAAAGGCATAAAGCTTCAAACGAAATTTCCATTTTCGGTCAATAGGCGGAGAAGGCATGTCGAAAGTGACAGTTACAGACAGTTACCGCTACTACATTGAATTTTGATCTTAAACGGAATGTCTGTTTCCGATTTGTAAAAGATATGACTTTGCTGATGAACTTTTTACTATCGTCATAGAGCCTATGATATTTACAATTTAAAACAACAACACTTAATTTGTTAACTTTCATGTTAAGGAGTTGCTTGAAATTAGTTACATAAGTTAATAAACTCAACATATTATTGTCGAGCTTAAGTACCGTTTTAAAGTACTTTGAAGACCTAAATGTGAAATATATTACAAGTTAAAATGCAATAGCGAAGCATTGCCGGGCCCACTAGTTACTTATATAAATCAACAGCAATGAATTTAAGTCCACCATTGGTGAGTGCCGGCCACCCTCGATGTTGGCGATAGCAACTTCGCACTACAGTGTCGAGTCAATCGGCTTGTCTAGTAAAATCTTCTTAACAATGACGTTCGCATTCGTCGATAAACAAGTAGGTGCTGTAGTTGTGAATCTAAAAACAAAAAGCGTAATAATTCACAACAACGCGAGAAGCTATACCATACCTCATTCATGGGGTGTAAAGGAATTATTAAGTAATGCTAGTAATAACACCAATTTAATAAGGTTAGGTGAAGTATGTTGCAAGACTTCATCCAGTATAGCAAATACTGTCTTGCTCTCTATTCGCCTTTTCTATGAATTTGCTGATCAGTCCTATATATATTTTCTGCAGGGCTGCGGTTCTTACTATTTAGTTGCCTACTACTCTAGTTTTTAGTGCAGCTAATGCTAGACAATCCAAGAGAAGGTGTTTTGTTCTTTCTGTATCCTTCTTCATGCTGCATCAACAGAGAGTGGATTTTCTATGACCTAATCATAGGACGTGGTTTCCGAGAAGACAATGTCCCGTTTCTATAACTGCGGATATCCTTCTTCCTCTTGGCAAGTTAAGTAGTTGCTTAGACCTCTTTTTTCACTTACGGCCTATCTAGCTAGCTCATTCGCTAAGCAATTCTCCAGAATGTTGATGTATCCCAATACCCAGATGAGCCTGATGTCAAACTACTCAGTCATCTTCCCAAGTGATGAATAGCATACCTTCAACGTCGTGGATATGGCATATTTAATAACATCCTGGCAGTCTCTGTTGAAGCAGATACCTCGGAGGGTGTTGGCACCATTTTTCAGTAGTTGAGCAACCTCAAGTTTAGCAGTGATTTCTCCCTGAAACACGCTGCAATGATTTAGCAGCTTATAGGAGATATTTATATTAAAATCCGGTGAATGGATGTCATAGTCTACTTTTCGTCCCAAATTGATCTATCATTGTCTCCAGTGTCTTTTTTGAGGAATTTCTATACAGTATTAAAGTCCTTAGATTAGTTACTTGTAGTAGGTGTTTATTTCGTATTTACCTTAATTCAGTTGACCGGTGCAGTATTTTAAAATGTCCACAATGCTCCGAATAACCTCAATTTACATTCTCTGATTCTTACCACAGATGCAGCTTCAGCCGATTCAGCCATGATATCAGGAGTCCTGATAATTAGAATAGCACTTAGTGCTATACCTGATGTTGTGTTCAAGAAATGCAGATAGCATTTCATATGAAGGGATCTCCATCAAACTACGACACCATAGAAAAGTAGTGGTCTAACCTTTTCTGTGTAGATACGTACAGTAACATTTGGATATAGCCCCTTTGTAGCAGTAAACAGCAACAGATGTCTTTTCCGGTCGGGGATAATCACTATGTACTTGTTCTGCTCCGTCATCTGCAATTGCACACTATTAAGTGACGGTGCTTCAAATTTTGGTATTTTATATATCCGAAACAACACGATAAGCTCGCTTTAAGTGGACTTCGCGATAGTCTGATGTTAGCTATTCAGTTTGATACTGTATAAAGTAGGCGGTTTGTGCGAATGCTAAGTAAATTGAGGTTTCCACCTGTATAAATGATGGCAAGATCATCGGCGTATGTTAGGTCCCTGATATTCAGTCCTGACTAATTCGAGAATCAGTTTATTGACTCTGTTTAACCACCTCCCTGAGGTGTCCCTCTGTTAACGTTCCAAGCTATTGTGACCCCTCCTCATTTAGTTCTGACGGTTCTTTCTACCTGAAGCATCCCAATTAGGTTAGTCACTAAACGGTCAACCATCAGATAAAGTAATGATTTTTGGATTGCTGTAGGTAAAATATTACTGAAGACTCCCTCAATGTCAAGGGTCGTAGGAT
The DNA here is from genome assembly GCA_964034835.1 of Muscina levida. Taxonomy (NCBI): domain Eukaryota; kingdom Metazoa; phylum Arthropoda; class Insecta; order Diptera; family Muscidae; genus Muscina; species Muscina levida. The sequence continues at coordinate 118,995,483 of OZ035881.1, read as the reverse complement.
GTTTCCAGAGTGTTGGTATTTTACTCGAGGATGTTTCCGATAGCAATGACTACAGAGTGGAGAGATGCCTCTGTTGATCTACCTCTAGTGTAGGCATGCTGAGAAAGTTTTATGGACAAAAGATGAGAGACTGATCGATAGAGTCTTTTGATTTGACATGACAGCATTGGTCAGCTTTCACCATGAAAAACACTTTCATTGGCCTTCATTGCATTCTACCTACTCTCTTAACTCTATCCAAAATAAATATGTTTACAAAATTGAAATACCAACCGCACTTATAAGTATTCTCAGCTAATCACGGCAAATAATTTGTATTCATCTTTCTGCGGTTTACCCCAAAAATTGGTTGACTATTTATATGATTATTGTAAAATAAACAAGAAAGAAAAAAAAGTACCCCAAAGTGGATATTTGCAAACAGAAACCACTTTGTATATTAAGAAATCTTGTTAAGACTTAAGCAAATATTCCATATACATTCATAAATATCATCGTGTATACTTCCAACCATATATCCTTACGGTCACGCATACATATGCACATAAGCACAGAGAGCCACATACACATACTCTCGACGCTCACACTCGTTTAATCAACGCTTTCAATAATGTTGATTGAGCACGTAGTGCTGCTGGTAGTGCTGTCGCTAAAAATTGTTATAGTGTCTTTACATGGATTTTTAATAAATATAAAATGCTACACAAACACACTCTGCATTTTTAGATACAACCACCGCATATACACATATATGTGTTTACTATACACATATACTAATACTCATGTAGGAGTACAGAGCTTAGTCAACACAAAGTTGCTGAAATCTTAATGAATCTCCGAAAAAAGGGAACGCAACGAAACAAAAACGTTTTAATATGATGAATTTGATTTTGTTTTCTTGTTGTGTGTGTGTGTGTTTGTGTAAGAGAATTTCGCAGTGAGCTGAGACATATGGCCACCAGAACGATGTTGTTAGTGTAAAAGCAGCCAAAACTAAACAGATACATGAAGGCACACATACAAATGTAAGCATGTATGGACTGCTTAATCGGGAAGCGACCGTTAACATTCATATCTAACCAGGCAGTGAAGTCGGTTGGTGGTCAACGTATGAAGAGTAAGTTGTGGTAAGATTTTGGTTACAGTGGGGTGAAAAATTATAAATATTAGTATAACGAATGTTTTTTTGGATTTCCCAGGATAAGCTATGGCAAGGCGTGCTATCATTGATTGTGTGAGCATATTTTTTGGCAACCTGTAAATGATCTACGAACAGCTGTCGAATTTAAAAAAAAAATTTAGACTGCAAAATAGTTTAACAATGCTAATAAATTGCGTGAATGTGCCAATAGAAAATTAGGTGCAATCTTCTCACACACTCTACATTTCAGGTATCACGGTATTTGCAGTACATTTATAAATAGTTACTCACCTATTAAGAGGTATCAAAATCAACAAGTTCTAGAAACACATACAATCTTTAATAGTAAGTAAAACACAATAAACATAATATTACTAAATACAAAAATAAAACTATCTTGATAACAATACTGGCATTACAAATTGTTCCACTATGCTGAAACCAACCAAAAGCTTCTACCGTTAACATAACAAAATCCTCTATCACATCTCTCGTTTACCAACCAAAACAAAACATTTGTATTACACTTTATTTGTAAGTTATTGTTTTTTTTGTTGTTTTCCTGTGTGTAGCACTTTGCTACCTCTCCGCAAAGTGAATCGACAAAAAAATCGTATACATAAGAAATTGCAGTAAAGCGGCCCCGGAAAACTTTCATAATAAATCCAAAGTTAATACTAACAAGAACGTGCCTGGCACATTTGAAATGCCTTCGAAAACTCTGTCAAAAGTAATAAAAACCATTTGTTTTCCTACTCTAATCATCAAAACAACCCTCCTCCGTCATCTGCCAATCACACTTTGGCACTTTGTCCGCGCACTTCGGCCCCAAAACAAGAGTAGTATAATACAACAGGACGAGAATCCCCGCTGAAACCTATCAATAAAGAAAACTTTTCGTATTGTATAAATCAGTCAGCATTCATTATATTTATAGGACAGACGGATGTGCTTTCTATATTCCCCATTGATTTGGCATTGATTTTAACCAAAACGAATTTGTTAGAAATTCTGTGGAAGATAAAGTGAGCGCACACTGAATGTATGTATTCCTTTAAGGGTTGTCCATATTGATTAAAGTGACCTCAATGGAGGTATGAGTGCAGAAGTAGAAGATTTAAATGTTTGGTCAGTTGGTGCTTTTATTAATTTATTATCTAATAAATTAAATATTTTGCATGGGTAATTGCAATGTTTGTATTTTACCAGAATTCTTGTAGTGGGGCAAAAAGCTCAGTGGAGCTTGATGTTGTTTATGGCTGTCTGCAAGGGTTTATCTGTGGCCCATATATATGGAACATCATAATCAGGGCAACCGGAAATATGCCCTAAAAATCGTATTTTATGCGCATAAAATATGACCTGAAAAATGGCAAAATATGACCTAAAAATCAACAAAAACATGCCCTAAAAAATTAAAGTCATACAATTTTTTTCATATGAATTAGAAATATTTTTATTAAAAATAAAAAAAAAAACAGCTTAAAAATTAAAAAAAAAAACAATATTATTTTCAATTCAAAATTTGTTAGTAGTTTTGGTAAATTTACATAAACAAATGTGGAGTAAAATAAAATAGAAATAAATATTTTCGAGGAAATATTCCCCGGAAAATTTTAATGTAGGTCTCCGAAGTCATGAACTATCCGAAATCTATTTTTACACATGATTTACCATTTTCTTTTATTTGACATTTTACCAAAAAAAATCTTACTTTAAACCACTGTAAACCAAAATTGTGTCTTTTTGGAGCAAAATGTAGTTTAGGGTTTTGTTACTGAAGTCAAATGCTATTGTTTGATTTTGATTTGGTTCACTCCCGAAAAAGTGCGTTGCAATGTTTGCCTGAAAATAGGCTTTTTAACATTTCATTTTGATTTTATTTTGGAACCTTTGACTCATAGAGGTTATTTGTCTTCGGTGACTCCTAGTGAAGTTTTCCGGAGAATATTTCTATAGAATATTCTAATCCTTGACCTCCGTCTAAAGTTGACTTTTAAACAGTTTTTCAAAATTGGGCCAAAAATGTCCTATACGGGTGGGAGCTGGAGGGTTAAAATGTTCCGAGAAAATATTCCCCTGATTGTTTTTATATAGGTTTCCGAAGACATGAAATACCCCAAACGTATTTTTACAGATGATTTTGCATATTCTTTGATTCGACTTTTGACCAAAATAATCAAACTTTAAACCACTGTAAAAAAATTTGCGACGTATTGGAGCAAAATGGAGTTTAGGGTTTTATTACTGACGTCAAATGCTATCGTTTGATATTGGTTTGGTTCACCCCCGAAAAAATGTGTTGCACTGTGTTATCTATCAATTTTAAATTGTCTTCATTCACCTGAACTTGTTCAATAAGCGTAAGACCTGATGTTTGCAAATTTTTAATATGTTTTGCGATAAAACCGTAATTTGAAGCAATATAAAACAAGTCAGATCTAGCTTGGAGGTCTGTTAAGACATCCTTTGAAGTTTTAATGAATTGTGCATCCTCATTGTTTAATGCACTAAGGAGCTTTAAAATGTCTTCATAATTGTTGGCATAGTAGTTAATTGCTTCATGCCATGTTCCCCATCGTGTTGTTATAGCTTCTGGAGGTAATGGAAGGTCTGGAAACATTTGTTTAAAAAGTATCTCTCTACATGGAGCTTTTAAAAATAACTTCTTCACATTAGCAATAGTTTTATTTTCGTTTTCGTTCGTTCGTTTTTCGTTAAAAGCACCCTTTTTTATGTTTTGTTTTCTTATTGAATAATAAAGCGCGTTAAAAGATTAATAAACGTTTAACATTTCACAGTTGTGCAAAACATGATTTGCCTGTTACATTTTAAAAAACCAAAGTTGCAAAGACACTTCTGTATACGAACAAAAAAAATAATGTAAAAAACACAAAATATGCTTAAAAAGGGATAATTTTGAAAAAATATGGCCTAAAAAATATAAATTATGCTTAAAAAAGGAGGTTTTTTTTTAAATTATGCTCTTAAAACTAAAATTTCCCGAAATATGACGTTATGGGTAAAATATGCCAAAATATGCTCTAACAAATAGGTCTCAAAACACTTGTAGGTCCATGAAACGTGTAAATACATTACCCATTTTTTAATATCTCGTTGTAAAAAAAACATGCAGTAGCATATTTCCGGTTGCCCTGATCATTATATATCCCTTGATATGCCAGCTAAGTGTTCAATGAAAATTGTGAGCGTATGCCGAATATTTGCTCATTTTGGTTGAGGGTCGGTCTCGAACAAGTCGGTGTTGACGTCTCAGTTTTAAAGACCAATATGATGCTTTTGTGTGGCAAATTGTCAAGTAGGCTGTTAGTCCGGCTATTGAATAGGTCAGTGGCATATTTGGTTGTTGTCGGTGAACGCATATTTGCCACATTTTGATTGGAAAGCATATCGGCGCTGTCGGCCACCTGATATGAGTGCTTAGGTGTCTTAGTAGACGACCGTACTGTTGATGAGGGACTCTTTGTTGTTATGGCAGTAAATGAGTCTTCAGTGGAGTACAAGATAGTGAATACTGCTTTCGGGTATCGTATTGCCCTCTCTTGTCAGAGAGTGGGGTTATTGACTTGTTTGCCAGTGTATTGTACGGTATCGAGGGAGGCCCTACGGGTTTTGATGGGTGCTGCGCCACTGGATCTTGTTGTTATCCGTCGTGCGGCAGATTTCAATTTCTGGGACATGTATCGTCTTAGTCAGGGCGGGGCCACGACCACTTGATATATCAAAAATATAAGTACCCTATTTTTAAAATGATCGGTCAGGCCGGTTTGGAGTCTGTACGGTACGGTACTTAACTAGTAAGGTGATTATCTTCGGCTATGCCGAAACTCAGATACCCTTTACCATTTGTAAAAATGGTGATAAAACTGGTTATTTGCACTACAACTATATTTTATTAAACTTTGTACCACAAAACAGTTTAAATCCGATCCAATCTTGCTCATCTTACAACTTGAGCTCCTATTGTATGATAAAAGCTTGCATATCAAATTTCAGCTCGATATTGCTTACCGTACGGCTGTAATCGCAGGGACAGTTAGCCGGAAACTTTAAAAACAGAGGAGTTTACATGGGAGGTGGAAGTAGTTTTTGACTGATCAGGCTAATTTTATAACTATACCTCCATTTAGTCAGCAAAGCTTGCATACAAAAATTTCAGCTTGGCTGTTCTTAAATTACTGCTGTAATCGCGGGGACTGACATTCGAACACCCCCAAAAAGAGGGATTTTGTATGGGAGGTGGGAGTAGTTTTTGACCGTTTGGTCTCATCTTACTACTCAACCTCCGCTTAGTGTAGGGAAGCTTGCCCTTAAACTACGGCTGTAATCGCAGGGATATATCCCAAAAAAAGGAAGTTTGTATCGGAGGTGGGTGTAGTTTATGACCGAACGGGCTCATCTTAGAACTTAACCTTCGCTTTGATGATGGAAGCTTGCCTTCCGAATTTCAGCTCGATATATCATAAACTGCGGTTGTAATCGCGGGACAGACAGACGGTCACCTTTAAATCGACTCAGATTTCTATGCTGATCATTTATATAGATATTGTCATACCTACCAGGCCTCCTTATTGGCGTTACAAATGGAAGAACAAAATTAATTTACCCTTCACACTGTTCATGAGCGTGTTGAAGTGTATAAAAATGCAAACGAGCATAGACAAACGCATTTTCATATATATAGATTTGACTTTTGACCTCTTTGGGGCTATTGCTTAAATTAGGGCCATAGCTAATTTATAACAACTGACACAATATTTTTGAAGGGGTTGAAATTGATAAGTGGCGTACAACTTATAGGTTTTTGTCTAGTATTGGGTATGTTGATGAGAACCCTGACTTAGTTTCAACGTTTTTCTAGGCTTTCTGCTAACGGGGTACCGGTCGCTCTATGTCTTTTTGGATAAGAAAGCCATTCCGAAAACTGATAGCAAGTACTATGTGATTGTCCCTTACGTGATGATAGGAATGTGAGTGACATGGTCTCTACTACGAAAGCATTGCTTCCAGACTGCTTGCACGACGTAGCGCTATATCGAGATCATTGTAGAAGTGGGTAGGCAGACCTTGACTAGGCAGGTCTTTCCAGGGTAACTAAGGTTGCAAGGCTAAACGATCGAACGACCTCACAGCCTAATGACGGTTGCCACTACAGTTGCTAAACTGTAATGGGTTTAAAGTGGATGTAGTTCGAATTCGAGGTCTCACCAGAGGCCTTTTTATGGTACCGGATGTGACATGGGATACACATGTGTAAGTGGAATGGCTAGAGCAACAGAGTGTGCTTCCACACTGTTTGCACGACTTAAAGCTATTTCGAGATAATTATAGAAGTGGGTCTGCAGACCTTGACTAGGCAGGTCATTTCGGTGGAAGGCTGTTGGATCGGGCCGATCCTATAATCATGTTGCGTGGGCACCAGTCGCTTAAATGCAAGGAGTTAAAACTGGAAGTAGGTTGACTACGAGGTCTCTCCAGAGGCCTTTTCAGGTACCGTGGGAGACATGGGATACACATTTGTCAGTGGAATGTGAATGAGATGCTCTCTACTCCTGGAGCGTTGGCTAGAGCAACAGAGTTGGCTTCCAGACTGTTTGCACGACGTAGAGCTATATCGAGATCATTGTAGAAGTGGGTCTGCCGACCTTGACTACGCAGGTCTTTCCGAAGTTACTGATGATGCAAAACTGCTCGATCGATAGACGGTTGTCACTGCCCATTACGGCGGCACCCTACGCTGAACTGCAAGGGGTTACAACTGGATGTAGTTATACTACGAAGTCTCACCAGAGGCCTTTATCAGGTACCATGGGTGACACTTGATGCTCTTTACACCAGGAGCGTTTGCTAGACCAACATAGTTTGCTTTCAGACTGTTTACACGACGTAGAGCTATTTCCAGATATTTATAGAAGTGAGCCTGTTGACCTTGTCTAGGCAGGTCTTACCGGGGTTTCTGGGATTGCAAGGCTATTGGATCTGGCTGATCCCACAATCTTGTTCAGTCTGGTAGCCCCTGCCTATTGAGGGTAAACAGTTGCTTTTTCGGGTACCGTGGGTGACATGGGATACACTCGTGCAATACCCAGCAAAATATTTTGTTGCAAAGAAACAATTACAGAACAGCTTTTACTGATAAGTAACAAGTTCCACTTTCGGTTGCACAATATATTATTTTTGTTTGAAATTGTCCCAAAACCAACATGTTCTCATGGAACCTGTTATGAAATGAATTGCTACATAACTGAATTACATATGCTGTTTTTTGAAATTTCATTGATTTTCAATTGGGTGCTAGTTCGAAATATATTTTTACTCAGATTTTTGAGTTTTTCTTAATAAATACCCCCTAAAAAATACTTATTTTGAATACGAATACACATTTTCTGTTGTACGGAATCTGTGGTGCAACATGTTGTACATAATCGGTTATATAGAACCAGAAACAGAATAGAAAGTCGATTAAAAAAGAAACGATTCTAGTATCAATACCATTCGCAACAAGTTCTGAAAAATTTTCCTGGGTATATCCAATGCGTGCCCTAGTTAATCTATGTCTTACTGATCTCACGAATGTTCAAACCCCTTGTGGGAGGTGCTCCCGCAATGTGTGGTTGATATTGAGATCACTGGAAGAGTCTTCGGGCTCGAATGACGATTGCATTTCAACCGGGTGCTACAGACCCATAGAGTAGCAGAGGCGGTAAGGTAGACCTCTATTTGGCTAAAGGGGGATATATTCTATACTGTCAAGTCTTATTTGGTATCTTCTGGTTGAAAGAAAGAGTCGACAATTGCGATAACTTACTCCCAAAATTGTCGATTCCTATTTCGAGATAGCTCAAGCTAACAGGAATTGAAACTTGGTTAGTTAAATTATCTTGTATTAACAGGCACAACCTCAGAAAATCGATACATTTTCCCTACCCCTTCAGGTATCAACCGTACAATTCTTCCATACAAAAAAAACTTAATTTTCCTTTTCTCTGTTTCCCTTTAAACATAATTCCCCTTTACACCCCATGAATAAGGTATGGCTCAGCTTCTCGCGTTGTTTACCTATACGCATTAACCAATATCTTTCTTGCATGTACTCTGAAAAAATTTGACTTGGGAACGAATGCGAGTGACTTAGGAAAATTAAACATTTTTGGGAAAATAACATATTTCCCCTAACTTTCAAACCGAAACATACAAGATAATTGCATTTCAATAGCTTTTTGTATCTTGTAATAGTAAACTAAACCTCCGAAAACCAAAAGATTTGTCACACCCCCCCTCCCTTATACACTTGCATACATATCCTTTTTGCAAGAACGCTGGATTCAGCCAGGTCAAACGGAAGAATGAATATGGGCTAAGTCGCTCGACCTCCCATACAAAAGGGTCTACCTTAAGAAAAGTAATATTTTGCCAGAGCACATAACCCAGTTAAATTTCGTACAGTATAATAGTTTATTGAACGAAATGGTCGATGTTGTTCTGTCACTACTGTTGTCTCCCATACAAATTAGCATATGTCCCAAAATTTTATATTTTCCAATAATTTTTAAAATTAACTGATTCTATACTGTAACCATTTCCACAGTATTAATACAGGTCGGTAAACGACAGACCATACGATACTAAGTCTAATACCCAATCGTTTACACTCCACAGGCTGGCAAACAAATAACATATGAGTAATTTCACATAAATTGGACCATTTAGTATAATCAGAGTTAAACAATAGCAAGCACAATAGACATAGGATGAGATTATTTATCAGTTCACCTGACTGAAATTTCTGTACTGTATTTTCTTACACTGAATTTTCTGATTTTTAGTCGTAAATTTTTTCAAACAATTTCTTAAGCTGTTGAACTGATTATTCTAAAGTAATAAAAAGACAACTTTGTTTCTTTCTTTTACTTTTCTTGGCATGACAATCTTTGTATGAATAGCCCGTAAACTATATTAAATCTGTTTAATACTATACCTAATGCAATATACACATTCGTGTTTTATCACTGCTGTAATATACAACAAACATATATTACCAAAAGTATATATCTTCAATAATCCAAGCAACGTACATATATGCGTCAACTACGTATGTGCGCATTTTGGAAAAATATTGTCACCAAACACGTTTATTCTCCTAATATTTTCTAGTAACACTATAGCTGCAATCAATCAAGCTGCTAAGAAACACGACTTCATTTAACAATATTAATATGAATAAAGAAAAACAATACACGTAACTTACTTGAATATTGGGATTATGCTGTACTCTTCTTGTCACATCCAATAGTCCTTATTTGTTTTTCACATCTATTCGCTTATCTAGTAAAAAGAAACACGTAATGGCAACAGCAAATAAGGCTTATATTTATCTTAGAAACCTATATTTTGTATATTACCAAAAAAATACCATCTTTTTTTGCCAATGGTAACCTAACAAATACTTTGGCTAGAGAATGGGATTATGTGGATTATTAATCAATACAGACAAATTCGAATAGGTTTACCTTTATGCATCAATGAGAATATCAAATATTGGGTTACTAGGTGTTTGATTCTTTTACTCAAATAATGGGTGACAATGTATGTTGTGTACGTTGTTAACGACAGATTGTGTTGGAAATAACGTAAAAACAATATTTATGCATAAATAAGTCACTTTAATGCTATGATAACATTGATAATATACGTATGAGTGATATTAACTACATACACTAAATATTAGGTATACGTCACATACTCATTTAGAATGTATCTTGAGGATAAATATTCCGGAAAACACATTTACCGGCCAGAGTCAGCGCAAACGTTTAAAAATGTTTTTCATTGTTTTCGGAAAGCTAATCTAACTATCACCCTATCACATTATTTAAATAGCGAAGTTCCTATTAAGAGCGCTGTAGTTACAATACACTTACCTTTCATGCACTCATTAACATTGGTGATATTTGGTAATAGTATTACACAATGATGAACATATATTACATAATGTAATACAAAACACCTTTCTAATCTGCCAATGACGTCAACTTATAGTGATGTAGCGCTTTTCATTATCCCTTCTTTCACTTGAGTGCCTTTACCAGGCGCCCACCACCACCTTCCGCACTCATTGTAGAAAATGATAATTACACAGAACTCGATAAGAGTCCTTTCTCTTTGCTCTTTCAGAAATGCTCCATCAGGTGTAAACTAAAAATGGTCTTTATCTCTATGTTCAATCTATTAAGAGACGTGTAATTAAATCTGCTTTCCAAATGATGAAATTTCTAATTAAATTTTCAAACTCAACAAACATTTCACACTTGAAGTCAATTCAATTGCCGGACGAGTAGAGTAAGACAAATAGATGATGTTTGGCATATCTTTCATCCAGTTTAGCATCATCGTTGACATCATCGGCATCATCATCATCATCATCAGCAGCAGCATCTTCTTCATCATAATAATCGCCATTATCAGCATAATAAGCTTAATTATAATTAGGGTAATAACTGCTAACGATGATTAAAGATAATTATGAAATATGCTAATTATGTTTGCATTGAACTTCCTCCATTTTGTATTCTATTATCTCTCGTTGAGACATTAAATATTTTGTTCAAAACCATAGAAATGCAGAGAGAAAAAAAAACTTAATAAAGATAAGAGTCGATTTTCCACATTATTATCAGTGGATAATTTTGCTGAGGGTTTGCGTTTACAATACCCAAGCTTTAAATTGTTATTAAAGTAGGAAAGGATAACTTTTACTGACCTTTGCTCATGGGTTCCATATTTTTACTTTATGTTGTACGAAATCTTTTTTAACGGCGAAACCATTGTAAGCAATATCTCCAACCAATTCAATATTATGGTTGTCAACGTTCACACAGCGTCCCCAAAGAGTTTACTTTTTGTTCGTTGAAACTAATATTTTGAGTTTTTTCTCATTCATCACCCGACCCACCAGTGCCAGCTGCATTTCAATGCTTAAAAAGGTCGCAGTAACATCGCGCAGTCCTCGGCTAAGATATCTATATCATCGACGTACGCTAACAGCATATAAAGTTTATTAAAGTTAGTACCAATTCTGTTGAGTGCGACTTCCCGCATGGTCATCGAAAAGAAACCTAGATGACTGAGATAGGTATCGACATATGGATCACCCGCATGAAAAATGTATCCCTATCTTCACAAAAGCTCTCGAGTCGGTCAATGTCATCCGGCAAAGTCGTATCAACTTTTCTTTCTTAAATCGGACTGCGAAATAATATTCTATAGTAAATTTAAAGATGACAAGTGATGCTTTGGGTCTTCTCTAGGATTTGTCATAGTTCGAATATCTGGTCAGCCGTGGATATGGTATATACCTACGCTGATGGCATTTAATTAGTGCTTTAAAATAATTTTTAGTCTTTCACGCAAAACAGTTGAAACGATCTATATCTATAAAGAGCAAAAGGCAGATTATGCGCTAATTAGTGCACACAATTAGATCGCATTTATTTAGCATCAGGCGTAGATCATAGATTCCAGCTACGGACATGCATTCCTATAACCAACTCGACATTTGAGCTGGTGTGAACGTGTAACCAAATCACTTCCATGTTGTTGTTGTACTGATACATTTCTTCTTACATTGATCCTTAACATCTCGTCCCATTGGCTAGAGAGTTAACATACGTCACCAGTACTTGATTAAGCGTGGTTTTCTTTACCCAATTATGGTTCTTGTCGCAGTAGTCACAGAATGCGCCAGTTGACCAGTCAAAATTTTCTTATCGTTATACACTTGGGAATAACCAGAATCTCTCTTTGGAGGTCCCAAAGCAGCCTACAATGTTCGATAGATCATGTATTCCTCGGGCAATGTCATTGAATATCCGTTCAGTGGTAGCTTAAGTAGTAGCAAGTGTGAAAAGGCGCAATGTTGAGTAACATAACTACCACCGAAGCGTCTTAGCGAGTAGGTAACAGAAGTTACGGAAGTTCAACACAACGGCTCTCTTGGTGGTTTTGGCAGCCCCAAGAAACTAGGATCGGGCGCGGTGGCCTAACAAACAACTTTTCTTAAATAAAAATAGAAATTTTGAAAACTAGGTGAAAAGAATAAACGGAATTATAAGGATCATTATTGAAAGATATGCATTTGGTCCTGTCTTGTAAAATTTAGTAAAATTTTGAGAATTCAATTATCTCGGCCGCAACGACTATCCTGGGTTATGATCAGCTCTGCTTCATACAACACAAAACTGCAGCCAATGCCGTGCTGTGACGGAACGATATAATGAGAAGAGGAGTGGCGGTAAAAGCATCCATGGATGGAAAGAGAGAGCCAGGATATCGAAAAGTAAAGAGATAAAGGTGATGCCCTTTATTTCTGCCAAAAGGTAAAAATCAAAAGTTTTGGATCAGTAATCCCCACCTGTAGGACAAAGACGGTAATCTGGTCACGGACAAACGAGTGTCCTGCAAATATGGATGGAATGCTTCGTATTCTGCTCCATCCCGAAGGCAATATAAGTGACGAAATCACGCCATTCACGATCTATCAGCACGACACTTGCTGGACTTAAAGACAGTAAAGCTGCTGGAGCTGATGGCGAACCATTCTTATCGAACCTGATTGGACCTTATCAGTGTGGCTTTAGACCTGCTAAATCCACGACCGACAAGATAATCATACATCTACGAATCCTGGATAGGACTCAAGAAATTCAGATAGACACCTACCATATATTTATCATGTCCGATACGACAGTAAGTGTTTGACGATATGGCTGAGTTTGATATTCCCTCTAAGCTGATATGACTTTGCAAGATGACACTGACTCACACGAAGTCTTCAGTGAAAATAGGCAGAATTCTCACTGAACCATTTTCTATCAAGCTAAGCTCTTCAGAAGATAGCGAGACATTCGACGGTTACCCTTACATGGGTTCCAGGACATTGCGACATATTTGGTAAATTCGGGTGAAGTTTACGGCCAAACAAATCTACAACGGATATATACAGAGGACACGATTCGTGCTAAACCTGTCCAGAGTCCACCTAAGGAACGTCATAGCTGTAATAAGAGTTTAAAACTACCATATACCGATTTTTGTAAAAGCTGCAATGATGAGGAAGAAGAGCAGACAACGGAGCATCTTCTATATCACTGTCCTGCTTCTGGTGACCTGAGATATGAAATGCTTGGTCATCGGACACTTTTGGACAATATCTGTCTTCATCAGAACAACGAAATGGCTTGATAGCAACGTTGACCGAACAAAATAGGTATATTTAAACATGGCAATTTGAAAACTGTATAGTCTAAAATGTTACAACAACAAGGCAATTGTCTGTCATGCGATCTCTTTAACATTATAATGAAGCAAATCATGCTGAAGGCTGCAGTACCATCTACAATGTTTTGGTACCATCATCTATAAAAGTCAAATGCTGATGATATAGATATCATTGGCCGAGAACTACGGGATGTTACTGCGACCTTCTCAAGGATTGAGAATCAGCTGACAGAAGTGGATCTAGTGATAAATGAGGACAAAAGTCTACTGGTTTGGGACGCTGCGTGAACGTTGACAACCATAAGTTTGAAGAGGTAGATGATTTTTGTCAATCTTAGCTCCGCCGTTTACAAATATTATAATTTCAGTCTGCAAATCAAGAGCCGAATATTGATCGCACAATGCTACTACTATGCGCTCTGCAAGCGATTTTATGACAAAGCCCTTTTTTGACGAACAAAGATTCAACTCTACCAGCAGCTAATCCTATCTGTCTTGCTCTACAGCTCATAATCCAAGCTGATAAATATATTCTGGGAGTCTTGGAGAGAAAAATACTATACAAATTATTTGGACCTATCATCTTTAAAGAGGACCGGTAGTGGCATGATGTTTAGAACACGCGAGTACCATGCGGAAGATAATTTTTCTTTTATTGCCGGCCCCCTCGATGCTGTCGAGAGCAACGTCGCAGTATAAGTGTGGAGTCAGTCGGTATGTCTAATAAAAACTCCTCAAACTGGGACGTTCGCATTCGTTGATAAACACGTAGGTGCCGTTAGTTGTGAATCTAAAAACAGAAAGCGTGTTTATTCACAAAAACTCGAGAAGCTATTCCATACTTCATTCATAGGGTGTAAAGGGAAATTAGGTTTTTTTCAGGTTTAAAGGCGAGTGGCCTTGTCGAATGAACCATGAGCTGTATAACGATATTGACGTGTTCAATCGCGTTAAATAGACCGAATGCGCTGGCTTGGACACATTGTTCAAATGGATGAAAATGCTGCAGCTCGAAATGTCTTCGGCAATAAACTAGGGCGGCGCAGAAGGTACGACTAAAACTTCGTTCAATGCGGAGCGCAAAAGACCGAAGTGTTTAGAATTCTTTTCTACGTGCGACTATTGATCGATGAATTTCTGTTGTTGCTGCCACATAAGAAGAAGAATGTCATACAAACTTGATATCGGGTATAAGATTTTAATTAGAAAAACCACTTTGACCTGATATCCTGAATCAAACCTGGTTTAAGTGGTAAGATTTGTTCCCAATTGCCTAATCTCAAAAACCAAAGAAAGTTTTTCGGTACTTACTGCCAAAACAGAAATATCTATATGTAAAAAAAAAAATGGGAAATCGTCATTAAACCTCAAAAAACTAATCATGCATATCGATTCCTCGAACTCTAATTAGAGTAAAACTGTCATATCTGTCCTATTCCAGCATTTCGGCGTCCACTATGTTATGAGTAACTAGTATTCCTTATATACTTTTTTATATAACTGTACATTTAAAACGAGAACTAGTGTAACGCATTAGAGAGGAAAATTCGACCCAAATTAGTTTAAAAGGAAATTTTACACATGACACGTCCTTTAAATTTCACAGTACAACACATGATTTTGGGACTGAATTCTGAGAACTGCACGTGAAAGTAGCTTCAAAAAGAAGAAGTTCTACATCATTCGTTTTGTCAAGTTACATGCCACTATAAGTAAGTAAGTATCGTATAGGGGAATTTGTCACGAATTAGGCTATTTTGTAGCAGTTACAATAAAACTGTTGTACTCCATGGCGTATGAGTTACGTGGAATATTACTTATGATAATCATACGCCACCATAAAGTATTTATGTTATGTCAAACATAAGAGCCTAAAATGTGACAAATTCCCCTATACTCCTGCAAAACGAATGATGCGGAACTTCTTCTTTTTGTTTTTTGTTTAACATAGCATTTCCCAACATTTCCAATTTTAGTTGCAAGAAATTGACATCAATGTAAATAAGTATTTCCTATATCTCTCTTTTTCTTTCCGATAGGTATGACCCCAATGAAACACAGATGCTATGCGACAACACTTAATGTGTTGCTGATATCTTAATGACCACAAGTGCTTTATACCATAAATCAATGAACTGTTCTCACTCACTGATAAACTTATTTTGGTGGCTGATAGTGAATGACTCTAAAGAGTTTGTGAAATTTCCATTTATCCTTCGAACAACCATTCAAGCATTTCAGCTTCCCGTTGTTTCTCTATTCTAATGAAAGTCTACTTTTTATAATCTACCATTATTTATGGGGACATTCAGAACAATTTAATGGAGGAAATACGCTGAAATAACTTTGCTATCAGTCGCTATATGTTTTTTCACTACTGAAATACCTGATGGCGGCCAATATTCTTTTTCTTCTAATTTCCTCGTTGTTCGGGAGAGGTGATAAATTATTGTCTGATACAACGGCGATTCTATAGACTAAACAGAGCAAAGGTGCACAAAATAACATAAAATGCCGATGATGCTGTAACACGATGGCCAAGAAGAGGTCGTAATTAAAATTGTACAGCTAATGAAAAATAATGTAAGGACACAAAAATAAACTCTATAATTAGCAAGGAAAGTATAAAATTCCAACATTATAGATAGGGTAAATGGTCTATGTAGTCTATAGCTTAATGAGTAAAGAGTTTTATTTAATTAGAGTCTGTGATATTTATGGCGATGGCGGGTCTCCAACTTGTAGCTGTTGTTTGCAGCTACAAAGTTGTTGAGGTTTTTTTTTCAAAGAGCTTTTCAATTAAATAGTTTATAAAATTTGTTAAGCTAAATAATGGCTGCTACCATTAATGTTGCTCGAAAAGACGACAAAGTCTATAGCGGTAAAACGTCTAAGGCTTTTATGTAATTTCTTAATTGAAATGCACCAAAAATGAGCATACTTACGAAAGGAGTACAGTGGGCAAGTAGTGTGTTATTATATTTTGAAGTCAATTCAATGCTTGTAAATTATTTAAATAACCCCACTTAAATATAAGCAAACCAATCAGTTTTTGAATTAGAAGTATGTACAATGCAAACGCCCTCTATTACCACACACAATACCTATCGTCATACTGTCAGTTTCTAGTGAGCATCACAAACAGCAAAAAACAACATCGATGACTTTTTTCACTTCATCAGCAAATGGAATATTCAATTGAGAGAAAAAGAGCAACAAAAAAGCAACACCGCCAACAAAACCTAATTCCAAACACAATCCGTAAGCGAGCAAACATAGTCAACGAATGTTTATATCCACTTTTCGAAAACACCTTCAGACAAAACCACTTTCAATTTGAAAAAGAGAAAAAGAAATAGCAGCAACTAAGCAGGGCCAAGCAAAACCCAAACGTTTCAAGGAACCCATACACACACACACACACAAATTCATTGTAGAAGAGGAATAAATGCACATCGATTGTGTACTTGCAATCAGCCAATTTTCATCTTGAATTGAATTGAAACAATATTTTCTTTTTCCGTTTCCGGTTTGCTTATTTACAACAGCCACCGCTTGTTGTTGTCATTGTTGTTTGCTCCAGAGGATTCATGTTGCTTGGCTTTGCCTGTCAACGAAGATATTTCCTTTGCCGACGAATCTTTTTATGCCACTTGCTTGCCTTTTTCCTGTCCTTTTTTTTTGGAGATCTTCAAGGAATAGCAAATGCAGAGGACTCCTCAAGTTTTCGTTAGTATGCACTATACACGTAGAAGCGTCTGAGGAGGAGCAGCCGTATTGCAAAACATTTATTGTTGTGGCATACATTGTGGCTGTGTTAAATGCAGGTCTCGGCTTCTTAAAAAATGTATTTCCCAAGAAAAAATTCATTCAAGTTGTTTCAGTTTACAGTGATGTCCAATCAAAATGTCAAATAATATGTACTTTAGTTAAAGGATGATGTCTTGTGACAAAGGCAATTAGCAGTTTGATCAATAGATGGGATTATGGGAACCCGTAGCCCTAAAATTAGCCATTACTGGTCAGTGTAGTACTCTACACGTACGGTACTTTGATGTTACAAACAATCTATTGCATTTTTTACACTTAACCTACGGGTAGGAGGGTATATATCATTTGATATGATCCAAAATTGTAACACATAGAATGAGTCCCGTCCCTTCTGGTACCTCCCATTCAAATGTACCATTCCGCCTACTTTAGAGTTAGAGAAATACTATCAACGCGATCTTGCCCAAATTTAGTATTTTGTTAAGCCATAACAGGATAAAGTTTTGGGGGAAAACAACCTTTCCAAGATAATCCTTGAACAATTTAGCTTCTGACAACACAACACTATTCATTTTCGATGGCTGACATGTAAAGAGAACCATGTAAAGACAACCAATTCCGTTTTCTGAGGGATCATCCCCAGACCACAGTTCCTGGTCCAGCTTTCCAAGGGCGGTTTGGATAAGGTCATACATCGTTGGTAGAAATTTCCCATCTATCATTATGACCACATCGTCGGTATATATCACAATTTTTGTACCAACTTAAATTATTTTAGTACTCCGTTTATTACAAGGGCCCAAAGCAGATGTGACAGGAATCACCCCGTAATGTTCCTCTAGTATCTATCTTTCTCACGTAACTTTCACCAAGTTCTAAGTAGACGACACGGTTTCCCAGCATACAGTCCACCCAATTCACTAGCAGGCGTGAAACATCAATGTTCTCCAAAGAGTTCCTTATTGCACGTGACGTCACATTATTGAAAGGCCCTTCTATATCCAAGAAGGCAGCTAAAGTGAAGTCACCTGTATTTAGTTTGCGTTCCGTAAAGCCAACCATGTCATGGAGGGCGCTCTCAACGGATCTTCCAGCGATGAATGCATGTTGAGAGATGTTATCGCTCATGTCAAGCATTTTGATGCATAATTTGTTTCCAGATCCCAACTTATAGGAACTTTGAATGCCTAGTCAAGTTAGGCAAACCTGTAAACCTAACACGTATTCGCTCGTATTGGTCCGCTTATTGTGCACCTCTGCTTCCTTGCAATATCTCGCCACTTTACTATTACAGATTTTGTAATATTTATAAACATGTTTTCGTTTGTTGTTTGTTTAGTTACTTTAACTTTCAAATAAGCGAAATTGAAAATGTCTCTACTACGACTATGGCAGAACGTTGATACATCCAAACGCTAGAGAGTGCTCAACACTACTTTGGCATCTGTAACCGTATTTTTTGTGTCGTCATACCAGAATGGCACTGTAGTGTAAACAATTGGCTGATAAGGTATTGGCAGTTTTTGCTTAGACCTTTTTTGGTGGTGGAACTTGCAATTTGTTTCGTTGTCCTTTTTTTATTGAGACTTGTCGAAGTGTTGAAATCTGGTGTAAGTACCGCCATTGGGTGCAAAATTGTAATGGTTATAAAAAGCAACATAAGAAATTCGTTTGTTCGTTCGTTCGCTCGTTCATTGAATTGAAATTGTGTCTGGAAAAGCGATACAAAGTGGAGTAGGTCTCAAGCACAGCAGTGCAGTTAATGATTTCTAGCTCGAGAAATAAGTCATAAAAGCTGCAATTGAAGAAAATTGCAATGTTTCTTTGAGATTAGCTATAAAATAAATGATATGTAAAATTATGGGGTTGGGGGTTACGGAAGTGTTTTTGGAAAATGTTCCTTTTTTTATAGGTTTTCTAAGTCTATAGAAATTCGATTAGTCAATGAATGAATATTCCTGCAGTTAAAAGCGATTTCAATGCAATTATGTATTTTATTATCTGGGTAAATAAAAATAGTTTTCTTACAAGGTGTTTTCTTTATCAATATTTTGAAAGGCTGAAATTTTTTTATACTTGCTTCTAAGCGGAAGTAAGTTCTAAGATAGGCAAAATCGAACACAATCTACTCCCATCCCCTGTATTAAACTCCCTCTTTTTGGGTGTTAAAATTTCATAACATTATGATCAGGTCATATACAAAAATCAAGCTTATTTCGATAAAAAAAAAAAAAAAAAAAAAAAAAAAGTTTCTGTCGCGAAAACCGACTTACATATACACCCACCCTCAGTAAACATAAAATTTACTAATATGTTAATATTATTACTCGGTTTCTATATTGGGCGGAGTGGTACATTTGTATGTGAGGTACCAGAAGGGGCGTGGCTAAACTTCCAGGTTTTTTCACCAAAACTTTATGCTGATTTATCTTTATTAAATACAGAATTTGGGTACGATCGTGTCGAGTGTATTGATATTACTACTCGCTTTCTAAAGTGGAAGGAATGGTACATTTACAAGGAAGGTACCAGAAGGGGCGTGGTTAGACTTCCATTTTTTCTCCAAACCTTTATCGTGTTATAGTTTAACAAAATACAGAATTTGGCTACGATCGTGTCGAGTGAATTGATGTTACTACTCGGTTTCTATAGTGGCCGGAATGGTACATTTGTATGGGAGGTACCAGAAGGGGCGTGACTAGACTTTCAATTTGTTCTCCAAAACTTTATCCTGTTATAGTTTAACAAAATACAGAAATTGGGTATTATCGCCTTGGGTGTATTGGTATTATTACTCGATTTCTAAAGTGAGCGGTACTAGATGGGTATAGGAAGGTACCCAGAGAGGCGTGTCAAGACTTCCAGTGTTTGGTCCAAAACTTTATCCTGTTATAGCTTTACTGAATTTGTACAGAATTTGGGCACGATTGCGTTGAGCATATTGATGTTATTATTCGATATCTAAAGTGGACGAAATAGTACATTTATATGGGAGGTAACAGAAAGGGCGTGGCTGGACTTCCCGTTTTTTCTCCAAAACTATCCTGCTACAGCTTTAGGAGGGAGTAGGAGGGATTAGTTTTTGTCCAATACTGCTCATCTTCAGACCTAACCTGCGCACTTTGAGCTCGATAGCCCATAGGCGAAGGCTGTAATCTCGGGAACAGATGGACAGCCTCAAA
Organism: Muscina levida; assembly: GCA_964034835.1. Classification (NCBI taxonomy): domain Eukaryota; kingdom Metazoa; phylum Arthropoda; class Insecta; order Diptera; family Muscidae; genus Muscina; species Muscina levida. The sequence continues at coordinate 118,975,092 of OZ035881.1, read as the reverse complement.
AGGGAGTTGAGATATGGGAGTAGTTTTTGTCCGATTTTAGAATTTCATAGAATTGAATCTCCGCTAGAACAATAGAAGCTTACATACTAAATTTCATGACAGGGGAACAGACAAAAGGACATTCCCAAAAAGGGTGTGATTGTATAAGAGGTGGGATCGGTTTCATCTGATCTTTATCATCTTTGAACTTAACCTCCGCTTAGAGGATGGAAGATTGTGTACCAAATGTTAGCTTGATAGTTCTTAAATGCAATGGAATATGGAGCCAGACGCTTAGAGCCAGGTGAAATTATTTTTTGTCCGATAGCGCTCATTTGCAACTTAACCTCCCCTTAGAGGAAATAAGCTTTCATATCCAATTTCAGTATTTCCTAAACTACGGCTGTAATCAATGGGGCAGATAGACTGAAACCCCTCAAAAAAAAGGGAGCTTGTATGGGAGGTGGAAGCAGTTTTTGTCCGATCTTACTCATCTCTGAACTCATGTCCCGCTTAGAGGATAAAAGATTGCATACAAAATTTCAGCTCTATATCTCTTAGAATCGCAGGAACAGATCCCAAAAAGGGAGGGTTTGTATGATAGGTGGAAGTAGTTTCTGTCCGATCTTTGCTAATCTTAGAAAGTAATCTCCGGTTAGAGGATAGAAGCTTAAATACCAAATTTTAGTTTGATATCTCTTAAGCTACAGCTGTAATCGCGGAAGCAGACAGACGCACAGACAGAACGACAGACTTAAAAAAAAAATTTAATTTCCCTTTACACCCCAAGAATGAGGTATGAGATTGCTTATCGCGTTGTTGTGATTTCACAACAAACGGCACCTACTTGTTTATCGACGATTGCGAACGACACTGTTTGAGAAGCTTTTACTAGACATGTCGATTGACTCGACACTTATACTGCGATGTTGCTGTCGACAATATAGAGGGGGCCGGCAATGAAAGAAAAATGTAGATGACTGGAGGCGGGAATCGAACCCGGGATCTCCCGCATGGTAGTCGAGTATTCTAACCACTATGCCACTGCCGGCCCCAAACGACAGACGGTCATCTTTAAATCGACTTAGATTTCGATGCTGATCATTTATATATATATATTGTCGTACCTATCACGCCTCATTATGGACGTTACACATAGAAGAACAAAATTAACACATCATTCACTCCGTTTGTGCGCTGGAGAAATGTATAAAGAGAAATATTTGCAGAGATTTTAAAATTACTTTGTTACCAGTTCTTTTGTTACAACTTTCCTATATCTATGTACACTTATAATCCAATTTCTTAATTGAAGTTCATAAACGAAACTGAACTGTGTTGTATATAACGTAAACATGCTCCACATGTCTGCAGAAAAAAAATAGACTGCATAAAAGTTCGCAGTTGTTTTAAAAATGTCCCTGCATTCAATTGATGGTGGTATGTTATTTAAATATCGCTTTGCCTTTAAAACATTTCCAGAAACTTGCCTTCCTTTTAGTTTGAACTTTTCTAATTTTTTTCCATTCCTTAGTTGATTTGCCTTTGGTTTTAATGTTACAACATTTTACCAACACTTTAGACATGTCTTTACATGTTAAATCCCCATTGGACTATTGATGTCATACCAATAGTACGGCTGAATGTGAATGATTACCACGATTGCAGAGGAAACAACAGCAACAACAAAAAACGAGATATCAAACCAGCAATCCCTCACTCTGCGACATTGCTGACGCACATATAATCGCATCAGGCTGCAACGGCAACAAAGTACCATGAAATAGAAACTAGATGGCAAAGAAGGATAAGGAAAAGGACCTCCTAAGACAACGAACATTAAGCAAAATTCAACTTTAATACATTGTTTTGCAGCAACGTGGCGGATGTTCAATGAACATCGGACGCCTTGAAGCTATCGACATCGCGCCACAAATCAATTTGAATGCAAGTCAATTGCTTGTTGCCTGATGGCTGACGGTTGGCGGTGGTTTATGGCAAAGTAAACGAACTGACAGCCGTAAGCTTTAAATAAAAGTAGGAAAATAAAATAAAAACCAACCATAAGGATGAAAAAACGCTTGTTATATGGTATCCACAGTGGTATAGAATTGACGCCTGCAGGTTTAGGTCGGGCTGGTTGCTGTTACTGAAAGTAATAGTTAGCTGTGTTACTAAAAGTATAACTATGTTATAACAATAACAGCTGCCACTGCACTGAACGTTATCCTCAGACACGGCAAATAGCACATAGCTGATACCGGTATTGCATTAAATCGGGGGCAATGTAATCGTTAAGGATATCTGATGAAATACATAGGCGTTAAGGCAAAACTGAATGTGACGTGAAAAAAACAGGCTACAAAAAATAACTTTAAGCGAAAACTTAACGAACAATGTCCTAGTTACTAAGGAATACCTAAGATGTAGTTAGGAATTATTTTGAAAGAAAAAATCCAAGAACTTTAATAGGGAATGCCTCTGAAGTTTTCACAAGTACTAAGCTGTTTTTTTTTTTCGAAGTTATTCATAGTTGACTAACTATAAAGAATGTGCTTTATAACGAATCTCTTAGTGATATCTCTGTCGAGAACCAAAGCTTTGATTAGATAGTTATATAACTGCGTAGGCTGACGATAATTTGTTCGCTATATGTCATCATTTAGTTTACAACGTAGTAAGTAAATGTGTTATTTTACTTTGTTGTTAATATATTAAATATCTTAACATATAAACATTTCGTGACTTTGTGTTCGTACATACTAATCTCCGATAGCGCCTAACCAATATCAATTAAATTTTTGTGGGTGTGTGTGATAAGAAGACAGAGAATTTTAAACCCGATAAGTGGCGCTGTTGTTGAGCGTTTGCCGCGATGGCAAGTTTTATATCCGTTTCTTTACAAGACTATCATTATACACCGGATGGACCAAAAATCATCTTTTTTCAACAATGAAAGAAAAATGCATACATAAAGATTCGTTTAATTGAAAGGGCCGATGTTAAATGTGAACCACACCTAAACGTCAAGTTATTTTCAGTATTTCATTTGACATTTCTCAATTTCAGACTAACTCAGATTGATCCATGAAAAGATACACAATCGAGCAACGCGTTAATGATATTCAGGATTAATATAAAAATGGGCGTTCAAATTAAAATGCATATCGTGCACTTCGTGATATTTTACGGTAAATTTTATCGTCCAAATGTGCGTACCATTGGAAAAATCGTGCAAAAATTTTAGCAAACAGGGTCTGTAGGAGATGTGAAAACACCAGTGCATGCGCGTACAACTCGTACTGCTGAAAAATATTAGAACTTAACCACTGCTTCTGCACAGAGGCTTAGACACCAAATTTTAGCCCGAATGCTCATAAACTTTAGGGATATACAGACGGACATCCCCAAAAAGGGGGAATTTGTATGGAAGGTGGGACGTAACGTAAGCTTCTATCATAGGATTAAAGATTGCATATCAAATTTCAGCTCGATATTTCCTAACCTACGTCTGTAATCAAGGGGACAGTTCGGCGGATACCCCAAAAAAGGGGAGTTTGTATGGGAAGTGGGAGTAGTGTTTAACCAACCTTTCTTGTCTTAGGAAGTAGCCTCCGCTTAAAAAATAGAATCTTGCGTACAAAATGTCAGCTATATACCTCTTAAAATACGGCTGCAATTGCAGGGACAGACCCCAAAAAGGGGGAGTTTGTATGGGATATGGAAGTAGTTTTTGACCGATCGGTCTCATCTTACTAGGCTGAGTAGGGAAGCATGCATACTTGATCAGCTTGTTTGCTCTTAAACTAGGTTCAACTCCTGGCTCCAGTCACCTAAAAACAAATTTCTTTCGATGTTGTTGACAGCAACTTCGCAGTATAAATGTCAAGTCTACCAGCATTTTGATACATAGATAGTGCTACATGAATATGAATATGCAGATGGAATTTTAATGTTGGATCAGTGGGCAGAGGGGTTGTGGCAAAACTATATTTTATCCCTAGAGAAATAATATTTGGTTCACAGATAGTACTCGGCTATGCGAATATGAATATGTAGACGCAATTTTAATTTAGGATCAGTGGGAGGAGTGGGCGTGACCAAACAGTTTTTTAGCCCCAGAAAGATACAGTTTGGTACACAAATATTGTTTAGCTGTGCACCCTAGTTCTGTAATGATATACTCCTTTTAAAATCACCCCTTTAACATTTATAACGAAGAATGAAAAAAAAAAAGAAAAGAATGAGAGAAAGCTTCAGTTGACATTTATGTTTATTGTCAATACGATTATTATCAGCGTACCACCCGAAGGTAATACCCCCAAATAAAACCCGAAGTTTATACAAAAACTCATAATTTACTTGTGTTTTTATTTCTCCCACCGTTTGGATATATTATTATTCTTCCCCGCCGTAACATTTGGTCCTTCGAGCCGGATACTGAGCCGCCCGTAAATATGAATAATATCCAAACATTTTTTCCAGAGCAATCAACCCGAATCAACTCGCTATCAACCCGAAATCTCGAAGATACACATCCCCTAACTGAAAACGAAATATCGGAAAGCCAAGGTAAGGTTGAGATATTTGTTTGAAAAAGAAAGAAGATTCTTAAGTAATAATAACAATACGCGCGATCTCTTCTTTCGATCAACCACCATTTGGCTGCGTAGTGTTGTTGTTGTGATTTTTAGTAACTTCGCGGTTAGTTCTTTTCGGTTGTATGTTCTTATTCCCCATACCGCACTACCGTGTTTGCGTTCCCCTTTAAGAACAAACCGTCTTTGCTTTGTCGACGCTCTCCAAATTTGTTTCTATCCCCATTCCCCACTATCGTGTGTGCGTCCCTCGATAATCATATCGATATTAGTTACTCTCGCGCGAGATATAACTAACAATACACACATTATTTTGTCTTCCCTCCGCTACCCCCTGAGCGGCTCGCTTGCCATCACTTTGTGCGTTAGCCAGTTTGTGTGGGTGAAACTTGTGAGAAAGCTTTACAACAACCACACTACGTTTGAGTCGTACTTGTTTGTTTATCTTTTCCCACTAGCTGTTCTCAGCACAGTGGGCTCTGTAAGACCAAAAAGTGGTCAAATTTATTATTTTTAAAAATAAAGGCAAATAAAATCTTGTTAAAAGCCCAACTTTAGCTAAGTTTGACATTCGCAAACTGTCTTTTAGACCCCATTTCGCCATAAATAATTGATAAATCTCAATTGTTTCGATTTTTCGCCCTTTCATTTATCGTTTAATTTAAAATTATGGCCGAGCTAAAGAGTTGGATCAGATGCGGCTATCGATTGATCGATTTGGAGCAATTTTTAAGTGCTCTGCCGACTGATGAACACACTGTTCATTCCCTTAATGTCCATAGAGGGGAATTTATTAGACTTTTCGAAACGTTCCGCTCACGTTATGAAGATATCTGTAACGATGAGGACCCGGTAAAAGTTTCTATGGACAAAATAAAATCAAAATATTTGTCCGGGTATAAAACTTATGTACGAGGACTAGCGGCGATTGATGCCTTGCTAGAAAAATTAATTTCGAAAAAGAAGACAGCTTCAATCCCCATTCACCTTCCCCCGTGTGACACCGAGGTCTTCTCTGGTGATAACCAATCGTGGCCCACATTTAGGGATATGTTCTCTGCCCTATATAAGAATAATGAGAACATCAGCGATATTCAAAAGATGTATTATCTTATGCAGAGAACGGAAGGTGAAGCACGTGACATTATAAAAACGTGCCCCATAACCAATGAAGGTTTTGCTATGGCTTGGCAGAATCTGATGGACCGTTATGAAAACAAAAGAGTTCTCGTATATGCCCAACTCAAGACTCTGTTTGGTCTTACCCCAGTTGAAAAAGAAACTGGCCCAGCTATTAAACAACTGCAGAGGACGATTAATGACTGCAGACACAATCTCTCCATTTTAGGGATTGACACAGAGGGCTGGGACTTAATTTTTATATTTCTTTGCTCAACTCGTCTTCCCGAAGTCACTCTCGGACTTTGGGAACAATCCCAATCAGCAATTTCAGAGTTACCTAAATGGTCTGAAATGAATAAGTTCTTGTCCTCGAGGTTCGCAACATTAGAAACGGTTTCGGATATTAGAGGAACCAATACATCTATTCCAACCGGAAATAGTTCACGACAAAAACCAAAGTCTGGTGTCACAAAAAGGCATACGAATTTCGCTACAAGTGCCTCTCGTGAACCACTACCCGAACATAGGGAGGAAATACTCATGGAGTCAGCTGGTTCATCAATTCAAACATTAACGACTCGAGTATCGCCAGCGACTGAGTCCAAAGTCCTGTTAGGGACCACGCCTGTCAACGTCTGCAATAACGACTTAATATGTTGTTCAAGTGCACTTGTAGACCCCGCCTCTCAAGCGACTTTTGTAACCCGAAAACTGCAGAGAAGATTGGCTCTTCCAATCTTTTCCGCCCCGACAGCCAAAATTATTGGCTTAAATAACACGGTTGCCTCGAAGTCAAATGAGGTATGTATCATAACACTTCGTTCTGATACAGATCCTAATTTTAGTCTAACCACAAAGGCTTACGTAGTTGATAAGATAACCCACCGTTTGCCTTCATGCGTTCCCCCTAGAATAAATAAATGGAAGTTGGCTGAAATGAGAAAGGCTGACTTAAGTCTCTCGCAACCCGACTTGCTTTTGGGTGCCGACACTTATTCAAAAATTATGCTTTCTGGAGTTCAGAAGGATGCTGATGGAGAGCTTATCGCTCAGAAAACTGTGTTTGGTTGGATTGTAACTGGTAAGGTCTCTCAGTTACAAGTCCAAAAACACATTTCTGCACATGGTCGCCAGCCAATGAAGAGAAGAACCTCTTGCCTTAATACGTCTAAAGCGGCGACGCCTGTCAGGGCCAGACATTTTAAGGACTCTGGCGACCTGAGATCGACCGGTAGAGATTTCGTTCTACCCCCATTTAAATACAACCGACCAGTGGAATGTATAGCAAGGTCCGTTCCACAGGTTTTAGGGCCATGGCCCCCCGTTCCGCTGACAAATATTGTCAGCCCCCACTAGACCTCAGCATATAATTTAATCGATTTCCAGTACCAAAACTGTAGGGGTTTGTGTGGATTTATTTGGAAGCTACGCCTTTAAATAAATTCCACCCCGTATTGAACCTGCTATTTAAAACCCCTAGACTCTGATCCGATGGTACGCTTGTTCGTAGGTAATACGATCCCCGTTATTTTAGCCCTAACACGAAGATTTTATTCGTGCCCCGTTAGCTTTTGGTAAGCAAATGCGTCCATCCTGCATCATTGAGCCGGTTTAGTACTGATGTTCGTGTGTCACCTCCGACACCTCTGTATATAGCTGTAGAAACCTCTAATTTTGTAATTTTCTTCCATTCTTTCCATGTATTATATGGCCCGAGTGTACGATAAGATGATGGCACCACCTGTATCTATTGGATGTGACCTGCAGCAATGGCGATATGTCCTTTAGGCCTTCCTCCATTCTCCGTGTGTACTACTACAGCTCCTATATTGCAATCCTTGCAAGGGGGCCGGGATGTTTAGCTGTGCACCCTAGTTCTGTAATGATATACTCCTTTTAAAATCACCCCTTTAACATTTATAACGAAGAATGAAAAAAAAAAGAAAAGAATGAGAGAAAGCTTCAGTTGACATTTATGTTTATTGTCAATACGATTATTATCAGCGTACCACCCGAAGGTAATACCCCCAAATAAAACCCGAAGTTTATACAAAAACTCATAATTTACTTGTGTTTTTATTTCTCCCACCGTTTGGATATATTATTATTCTTCCCCGCCGTAACAAATATTATTCGATAACATGTATACGAATATGCAGACAAAACTTTAATTTATTTTCAGAGCTAGCGAGATAAAATTTGATAACCAGATAGTACTCGACAATATGAGTAAGGATATGCAGGCGTGATAAAATATTTTTAAAGGTTACAGCAATAACATCTGATATGCAGATAATTTTACCACAAAAGATATAAAAATTTTGATTTTTTATTTGATCAGTGGGTAGGTTTTATGTGCCAAAAGTGCTTTTGTAACCATAGAGAAATAAAATTTCATACACCGTTACTACACCTATTCATATGAAGTCGAACATTTTATTTTTTAATTATGCGGACGGAGGGGATATTATTTGATACACATAAATAGACAAGAATATACAGACAAAATATTTGTTTTTTGTTGATCTGTATTAAATTATGATATTGTCATAGTGCGGTTTGAGATCAGTTCTATTGGCAATTATTTATTATTCCCAATAGTTTTTTATTCAAGAGTTTGTGAAATGTATTAGAAACTAGGATCGGGAGCGGTGGCCCAATAAGCCACTCTCCTTAAACAAAATTTATTATGAAAACACGGAGAATAAAAAAAACAAGAACCCCCCCAAATATTGACGACCACCGCAAATGATATAAGGACCATGATTTAAGGATATGCACCTGGAATGTCCGAACTCTTTACAGAGATGGTGCCTCTATCCAACTGGCGGATGTCCTCGACAAATACAAGGCTGACATCACCACCATACAGGAAATGAGATGGACGGGACAGGGATGCACACGACGAAAGAACTGTGACATCTTTTACAGCTGCCATGCAGAAAGACACGAATTTGGATGTGGTTTCATAGTCGGCAAGAGACTTCGACACCTGGTCTCGCGGTTTAACCCTGTAAGTGACCGAATAGCCACCATTCGCATCCGGGCGAAATATTTTTACATCACGCTGATTTGTGTACACGCCCCGACGGAAGATAAAGACGATGAGATTAAAGATGCATTTTACGAGCGCCTAGAGGAAACATACGACGGCTGCCCTGGCCACGACATTAAAATTGTTCTGGGAGACTTTAATGCAAAAATAGGAAGGGAAGATGTTCTTGGTCCGGGTTTAGGCTGGTTAGCTTCGCAGCGGGAAGGAACTTGGTAGTGAGTGGAACCAGATTCCAGCACAAAGATATCCACAAGGCAACTTGGCTATCCCCCGATCAAAACACCAAAAATCAAATTGATCATATGGTAATTGATGGCAGGCATGCATCTAGAAGCTGCAAACCCCAGAGATAGCTACTGCCTACATGGCAACCGCAGCAACAACCGTGCTAGGATATGAAAAGCGGCGCTCAGACGAATCCTGGTACGATGAAGAATGTCGCATAGCGTCTGAGGAACAGGATGCTGCTTATAGGGCAACGCTACAGCCAATTGCAACTCGTGCTGTTAGGGAACGGCATTAGGAGAAAGCAAAACGGGCGAGACAGCTATTTAGGCGAAAAAACGTCAGATGAAGGAACGGGAGAACGAGGATATTGAGCGATACAGGAATAGAGGTGAGGCCCGAAAATTTTACCAGAAAGTAAGAGCAATAATAAGGTAATGGCCTCCCCACCTGTAAGGACAGTGATGGAAATCTGGTCACGGATACGCATTGTGTGCTGCACATATGTAGAGAACACTTTCAGCAACTGCTGGTTCCAGAAGGCAGCGCACGTGAAGTTATCACGCCAATTGTCGACGACGGCTTAGATTGCCCACCACCAAGTCAAGCCAAGGTAAGAAGAGCAATATCGCGGCTGAAAAACAACAAAGCAGCCGGTGCCGACGGTCTGCCCGCAGAGCTCTTCAAGTCCGCTGGCGAGAAGCTGATAACGAGCATGCACCAGCTCCTGCGCACGGAAAATCACCAACTGACCAGATTTTCACACTTCGGCAAATCCTGGAAAAGACCCAAGAGAAACAGATCGACACGTACCATCTTTTTGTCGACTATAAAGCTGCCTTCGACAGCCCGATACGGCAGAAATTACTTGAAGCCATGGCTGAGTTTGGTATTCCAGCGAAGCTGATACGTCTTTGCGAAAATGGGCCTAACGCGAAAATGGGCCTAATGGTGAACGAGGACAAAACGAAGTTATTAGTTTCAACGAACAAAGAATTCTCTCGTTTGGGAAACTGCGTGAACGTTGACAACTATAATTTCGAGGTGGTAGATAATTTTGTCTACCTAGGCTCCGCCAACAACAAAGAAAATAATGTCAGCCTAGAAATCCGGAGAAGAATCCTGCTTGCAAATAAATGCTACTGCGGACTAAGCAAGCGATTCAATGACAGAGCCCTCTCTCGACGAATAAAACTCCAGCTATACCAGATACTGGTTCTACCTGTCCTAATGTATGGCTCAGAATCCTGGCTTATGACACAAGCGGATGAATCGGTTCTGGTGGTATTCGAGAGAAAAATACTCCGTAAAATATATGGGCCCATCATCGTTAACGGAGAGTATCGGCGTCGTATGAATCATGAGCTGTACGAGCTGTACACTGACATTGACGTGGTCAAACGCATTAAGGTGCAACGGTTGCGTTGGCTAGGTCATGTTGTACGCATGGACGAAAATGCTCCAGCTCGAAAAGTCTTCGACAATGAACTCGATGGACGGCGCAGAAGAGGGCGACCAAAACTCCGTTGGAAAGACCAGGTTACTGAAAACCTTACAGAACTCGGTGTATAATATTTTTCTACGTGCGGTATATAATCCACTGGGATTGCATAGAAGGACCAGCTAAGTAGGTAAGTAAAGTATTGAATTATGATATTGTCATAGTTCGGTTTGAGATAAGTTCTATTGGCAATTATTTATTATTGCAAAAGAGCGCTGTGGTTAATGTCGAAATGACGTCATACACCAAACCTGCTGTCAACATAATACATTTTATTCAAAAAACTATTGGCAATAATAAATATTTGTCAATAGAGCTGATCTCAAACCGTACTATGACAATATCATAATACAAAATATTTAATATCGATAAGTGGGCAGAAGAGGCGTAACAAAATTGTTTTAGGGTTACACCAATTTGTTTAATCAATTCGAAACACAGATACTACTCGGCACTCCAGCTGTGCATTTGAAGGCGAACATTTTATTGTCACATGGCATGCCATGCCCGGCAGCTCAGAAGTATTGTTGCTCAAGCTTATGATGCTTTCTTCTGACCATCTACTAGCATCGTTCTTAAGCCCTTATTTATAAATTTATTTAAATTATCTTAGGTGCTTTGAGACAATTTCGTATTCTTCTTTTAAGATTGAATAATTTTTTTTTATTTAAATGCTATACAACTTAACTACACAAAACCCCGTTGGCTTCTAATACCATACGGAATTTATTCACAAAATCACATTTCATCTTGTTCATTGCATTCATTTAACAGAATAAAAACACTTTCAGAATATACCAAACTAAAAACTTCATAGCATTTGGTTGCTAAATAAATATCCGAATTTACACTAAACTGCACAACTGCTATCTATAGTTACGATATTACAAACTATGCAATTGATTTCTATCATCAAGTTACAAAAAAAAACTATAACATATATAAAAGAAACTATTAACCTTTTACATTTTCTGTTATTTTAATTAAAATAGCTATAGGATAAATGTATGATAGGCATTTTCTTATATCATATGCTGGTGCACTTTGTTGCAATGAAAGTCCCCCCTCTTTCTCTCTCTCACTCCCTCTTGCATTTGTGCTGATTTTAATTAACTCCAATAATTTTATTCGTACGGAAATATTTTCGGGTAATTAAAACATCCAGTACAACCACTTGGGTAAGTTCAAGCATAACAGCACTTTATGATTGTACTTAAGCTACCTCAAAGGAAATGTTCAATAGTAACTCATTATCCTTGTGTCTGTGAGGCACGAAACCAATTTCAAATAAAAGCAAGCGAACAGTTCTTTACTTGTGTTCGTTGGTATTTATTTTTATTTACTCGTTTAAGGGCTCTTGCAATGCAATTTCTGCAGTTATCTCATCTTGAATTGGTTTGTGGAGAGCAATTGCACATCGATAGCAATAATTACAACAACAACAACAGCAACAAAAATCAGAATTTATTTGATTAATACTCGTGTTTACGAATGCATATTTCATTACTTTAGCACAAGCAAAAATTATTATTTAATTGCAACATCAAAAGCTGATGGTGTCCGTTGGTGGCTGAGCACAAGCACAGTGGTGTAGGTAGAAAAAGGAATTGCTGTAATTGTAGAAATGATCAGAAACATATAAATTCTAAAGAAACTCAATTATTTGGAATGTATCACACCAATTTACTTTTCAATTAATTGAATGAATACTTCAAGACCTATGTCTTAAGAGAGAGAGTTAATAATCTATATATTAAAAACTTTGAGGTAATATTTGACCTTTCGGGAACAATAATTTAAAAGATTTGTCTTTATTTTGTGAACTGGGATAATCTTTTTATATTGAAGGTAAAATCTGAATAAGCAGATCGTCTGCATTTCAATACCAGATCATCATGTTAACTAACCAGTTAACCAGCAAAACAAACGGAGGTGACTCAATCCACTTAAAAAGTTATACTGCAAAGTTCGTCTTAAGACACCTAGAGTGTTACTCAAATCCTTCAGTGCTGTGCACTCTTTCCCCATATCATATGACATATAACTAAGGCTCGTATCTGTACTGTTTTTCGCAGTACTGTACTGTTTTTCGACATCAAAAACTGCGTACTGCTTTTCTCCCTCAAAGTACTGTTTTTCGATACATAATAGAAATATAAACGGCGAACAGCGAATTTATGCAATAATATTGTTTACTTCAAAAATAAGCTCAAGGAAACACTAAAAATGCGTCAAGAAGATGATTTTTTATTCCCAGCTATAGTAGCAGAAAAGCAGAAACTTATTGACAATGAATACAATTCGATTGAGATGGCTGCTTTACGCACTGATTTTTCGGCAATGTTGCCTGCTTTGATTTGAATGCTTTTATACTAATGGAATGAAGTCGAAGCCGTTATGAACAAGTTAAGCGAATACAATTTGTACAATGCTAATGAAAATGCGGCATATTTGCACACCCAATATAGATATATTAAAAACGAGCGACAAAATTATGCAACGGAGAGAAGGCAATGTTTCGAATGTGGATCGGTGGGTGGAGATATTTATTCATCTCAATAACGCTGATTGCGAATTCAAAGAAATGGCCACGATCGTTGAATATATTTTATGTTTGCCAGGAACTTCAGCATCAGTGGAGCGAATCTTCTCTGCAGTGAACAAAACTTGGACGTCAGACAAAACCCGATTAGCTGTGCAAGCATTGAAGGCGATTCTGACAGCAAAATGTAATATGAAGTATAAATGCGTTGATTTCTACAATTACCTCAAAACGAAGACAGCATTGCTTAGTCAAATTGCTTCAAACGACAAAGACAAAACAACCACAAAAGTTGATTCTGGAAATGATTGTTAATTTTTTTTACATATTGAATAAAATATATATGCTATGTAAATATGTACTGCGAAAAGTACTGTTTTTCCAAGTCGATGTACTGCTTTTTTAAAAAATTTCAGTGAAATGTACTGTTTTTGGTCCAAAAAAATATACGAGCGTTACATATAACCCGTTATCTCTTCACCCAATGTGTATACAAATTATTATTCTCTACACAATACTCATTTCTTAAATCATATATGCGCTGCGACACTGTAACATTTTGTTGCTAGTGTAACAGTTAAATGTAAATTTCAGATGATGGCGTTGCTGATGATGATGACGATGATGATGATGATGATGACTACAAAACGAGTTGAAATCGGCGGCACCGCCGCTTACTTACCATTAACTGTAGTCATGCGAGTTACAGTTTTTACATGTACAGTCCGCCGTGAGCGTCAGTGAGTGTTTATAATGGCAAAATTGCATCAGAAATTGCAATAAAAACTATGAATGAACAAAAATGTATTTTTAAAGAGATTCTTTTTTCTGTGTGTTTCTTTGTTTGATGCGATGGGTCTTGTTTTAATAACATATCGAAAAGTATAAACTCATAAGAACTGTGTTGTCCATGCAGAAGGGATTGTGACGATTTCATTACTAACAATTGGATAGACGAGGAGTTTAAACAAAATGTTTGAAGATGGATATAAGTTAAAATTAAAAATTTTATGGTTTCAAGAACGAAAAGATATAAAATCATGAATGAAATTATGATCTGAAATTGTCGCATACCGTCTTGGCTTTAAGGAGTAAAAAAATAGATGAGGATGTCTAAAAAACCTTGTTCGGTATAAGACTTTCTAATTTGAGCATTTTGATTATCAGGAATAACCAGAAACTCTCTTAGTACGCCCGATAAATTTCAAATTCTTTGGCCAATTACGCTTAAAATCTGCCAAAAATAATACGTACGTCGAGATAGGGCTTTGCCATTAAATCGTGTGCTAGCGCATAGTAGCAGCAGTTTGCGATCAATTCTCGTCTCTTTACTTCTGACATTATTATATTGGTTGACGGCGTAGCCATGGTAGAGCAAGTTATCTACCACTTTAAAGTAATAGTTGTCACTATTTGTTCGTTGAAACAAATAACTTGGTTTTGTCCTCATTTATCACTAGATCCACTTCCACCGACAGATTTTTAATAATTGAAAGGGCCGCAGTAACATTACTCAGTCCCTGTCCAGAGTTATCTACATCATCGGCGTACAGGAGCTGCATATGGATTTTAATAAAAAATGGTACCATTCGTGTTTAGGGCAGTCATCTGCATGATCATATTCATCATTAAAGACTATCGCCTTTGCCTGGCTTCAATGAAGACTAGGTGTCGATCAGTGTCATCCCACAAAGTCGTATGAACTTTGCAGAAATACCAATCTCAGTATTAGCATCTAATAGTTTCTGTTATATCGGACTGTCGAATGCAGCTATGTAATCGACACACAGATGGAAATTATCGATCTGCATTGCCAGAAATTGTAGTGGTGGGAATATATATTTGGTGGTGGATTTACCAGATGCAAAGCCACACCGATAAGGTTTAATTAGGTTCGTTCTGTTGGACTTTAGACTTTCACATAACACACTCGTCAGGACCTTCTTTGCAATGTGTAGAGGGCTGATCCCTCGGTAGTTGATGCACCTACTCGGATCGTCTTTCATAAGCAAGAAGGAGAATACTCAGATTCCGATAATCGGGCATGCATTCAATATAAAAGGTGATTAAATTGTAGGGCCGAGGTCGAATGTGAGCCACACCTAAACGGCAAGTTCTTTTCTGCCCTTCATTTGACATTTCTTAATTTTAGACTAACATAATTTGAACCATGGAAAGGTACACAATCGAGCAACGCGTTAAAGTTATTCAGGCTTATTATAAAAATGGGCGTTTAAATCAAAATGCATATCGGGCACTTCGTGATTTTTTCGATCAATTTAATCGTCCAAATACAATCGGAAAAATCATGCTAAAATTTTCAGCAGAGTTTGGGGGTGTCCGCTGCCCTGTCCCCCTATAACAGCCGTACTTTAAGAACTATCGAGCCGAAATTTAGTACACACGCTCCTACCTCCTAAGCCGAGGTTAAGTTCCAAAATGAGAAAGATCGGGCAAAAACCCATTTTTGAGGGGTGTCCGTAAGTATATCCCTGATATTACAAATTTAATTTCAAAGCTATCGAGCTGGTATTAGATATACAACCTTCTATCCTCTAAGCGGAGGTTAGGTTACCTCACAGGATGAAGAAAATCGAACAATAACAATAATTTGCTGCCGTAAATGGACTTTGAGTTCTAAGATGAGCCCGAACGGTCAATAACTACTACCACCTCCCATACAAACTCCCCCTTTTTGCGGTCTGTCCCTACGATTACAGCTGTAGTTTAAGAGCAATCATGCTGAAATTTTGTACGCAAACTTCCCTACTCTAAGCCGAGATTGAGTATTAAAATGAGACCGATCGGTCAAAAATACCTTCCATACAAAATCCCTCTTTTTGAGGGTGTCCATATGTCAGTCCCCGTGATTGCAGCAGAAATTTAAGAGCAATCAAGTTGAAATTTTGTATGCAAGCTTTGCTGCCCTAAATAGAAGTTGAGTTCTAAGATGAGCCCGATAAGTCTCACCTCCCATTCAATCTCTACCTTTTTGGGGTATGTCCCTGCGATTGCAGCCGTATTTCAAGAGGTATATAGCTGTCATTTTGTACGCAATATTCTATCCTCTAAGCGGAGGCTACTTTCTAAGATGAGCAAGGTCGGTCAAAAACTACTCCCACCTCCCATACAAACTCCCCATTTTTGGCGTGTCCGCCTAACTGCCCCCGCAATTACAGCCGCAGGTTAGAAAATATCGAGCTGAAATTTGATATGCAAGCTTTTATCCCATAATAGGAGCTAACGTTGTAAGATGAGCAAGATCAGACGAATACTTCTCCCACCTTCCGTACAAACTTCCTCTTTTTGGGTATGTCCGTCTGTATGTTCCTGTAGTTTATGAGCTTTCGGGCTGAAATTTGGTATGTAAGCTTCTGTTCAAAAGCAGAGGTTAAGTTCTAAGATAAGAAAGATCGGATCTGGAACCGTCAAAAAAATTCCAAACTGCTGAAACACAAGGCCTGCCTTACGAAGTAACTCTAAAAACATCCGCAAAATACATGGTAACCGTAAATGTCGATACAAGTGATGGGCAAGTTAATGGAGTAACTGGAATACTTATGGAAATTGAATTCAGCAGAAGACAACCAATCACATTGTGGATTAAATTCCCAAAAAAAGTCATCATACGGAAAGTAGTTAAAAACTTAAAATTTAATTTCCCTTTACACCCCATGAATGAGGTATGAGATAGCTTCTCGCGTTGTTATGAATTAACACGCTACTATTTGTTGAATCAACAACTCCTACTATTGTTGGCCATCAAATATATGAAGACGTTATACTATACACAGAATATTTTTAAATCATCTTCCTTCATATCCGACTGTCTCCGCGACTACTGCCGCAGTATAAGAGCTATCGATCTGGAATTTGATATACAAGCATCTGTTCTCTAAGCGAAACATTTAAAAAAAAAATTATTGACAAAAAATGGATGTGTAAAGCTATAAGTAACGTTCAACGTTCTCACCAACTCCCCTGTTTTGTGGTACAAAGTTTAATAAGATATAGTTGTTGTGCAAATAACCAGTTTTATCACCATTTTGACAAATGGCGAAGGATTCTAAGCTTCGGAATAGCCGAAGATAATCACCCTACTAGTTTATTATTAC
Source organism: Muscina levida (assembly GCA_964034835.1). Classification (NCBI taxonomy): domain Eukaryota; kingdom Metazoa; phylum Arthropoda; class Insecta; order Diptera; family Muscidae; genus Muscina; species Muscina levida. Next base: position 118,957,955 of record OZ035881.1, on the reverse strand, counting down.
GAAATTTCTTAACAATCATCGTATTGAGCTTTTATTCGGTCTTTTTGTAAGAACATTGATGTTTGAATTTCTCCAAACTCAAGACCAACATTGTTCTTAAGAAGTTTTAGCAGAATTATATTTTCCTAGGGTTGTTTTGTATGTCTTATTTTTTTCGAAGTGGATGTAGTTTTGATATCAACAACTATTTTCGCTACTACTACAAAATTAAAGTCACCTAACATAAACGGTTCGGTCTCTTACCTCATTTCTGGTTTACTAAAGAAGACCCCTCGCATTTGAACACGTTAGTGGGCGGCATAGGTGTAGGTGTTTATATGTAAAAAAAAATTCCATAGTAGCATGATGATGCCATTTACTGCAGCAGACGCACTTGCACACATTAATAGATTCTCTACTGTGGCAATGGTGGCCTGAATGGTTGGAAAAGTTTGATTGCTGCAGCGTTCGTTGTATGAGTAACTCTACTGAAGTCATTTTACTTTTATTCTACATACACCCACACACACATACAGAGCTAACTACACAATGATGTAAATCCTTACACAGACGATTGTGCACTTGGTTCAGCTTCAGCAGTGCCGGAAATTGTAATTTTTATAAATTTTTATGTAACGTTATCATGAAATTGTAATTAGGTTAAAAATGTATAATAACGCTGGAGTATTCTGAACTCGTTCGTTCGTTTGTTCGAATTGTCTGCTGTTTTGCATTACGTCTCGTATACTCCTCAGTATCTGGCCGTTCATTTCCGCTTGTCTGTTGCAATTTTGTTGCAAAATCAACGAATGTTAAAGTCGAGGTTTTTTTTTTGGTGCTCTTCACCTCACACAACGTTTTCATTTCGTTACGTTTCAATTTGGAACGTTTCTTTTTACCTCTTTTGGATGAATGAATTTGGGTTTAAATGTCAGCGGGATTAAAATTACAGTTGGTTGATTCACGGCAGTGCTACGACCACTATTGTTGTTGTCGTCGTCGTCGTCGTCGTCATCGCTGCCACAATTATATTGACATTTTCGTGCACAGCCGTTGATACACACGCACACACGTACATATATTGTGACATGCACAAAAACGTACGTACGTTTACCTGTAAAATATGAAAAATGTTGTCGTATTTCATTTTAATTTGGGTCGCTTTGGGTATAAAAGCGAATTAAGAATACTTAAGGTGCAACTACTCTTGGGGACATGTCGCCGCACAAAAGACTTGAGGTGATCTGATTACTCTACAGCCGGAATATTTCAATTCGCTCGTTATGGTTTTGGGGTTGGTTTAAGCGAATTGTAATGGCAACTTCAATTATATTAAAATTAGTTACTTTGGCAATATGCAGGAAAATTTGCAAAGTAATTTCATTTGAAATACCGAATTCAAATGAATTGCAGCAATATGCAATGACCACAGATAGGGAAATTATAAGCAATGTAGAACGGGGTAAGGTAAGCGGGGATAGTCTCAGTCGCGTCCAGAGTCTTCACAAGGACCTCAAAATCTTACGAAATTAAAAAACGGATTTTCCCTGTCTAGGGCAGTGTATTATATATTTATTTTCTTAATTTACAATTTACACAATTTATATAGAACGAGACACTCCGGATCCTTAAGCTAAAGCAATCACTGGCCTGATGACATTAAGATGTCCGATGACGGGTTTGATTTCAGGGTTTATGTTTGGTCGGTGACCTCGTATCTTTGATTATGTCTGTTGTAATGAATTGCTGTATTGTGGGGATGCTGCGGGAAACAGAACTGGCTTAATGTGGCGGTAATTCGGGTGGTACCGTGCGTCGAGGACTCGCAGATTAATTCGGTAGGACGCCTTGTCTAAAGCCTCGTTTGGTAGAAAATGGCTCTGTCAGATTTTTGTCAATTTTCACTAAAGACTTCGTGTCAGTCAGTGTCATCCCCCAAAGTCGAATTAGCTTCGCGGGGATATCAAACTCAACCATAGCATGCAACAATTTCTGTCGTATCAGACTGTCGAATGCAGCTTTGTAGTCAATGAACAGACGATAGGTGTCGATCTGAATTTCTTGGGTCTTCTCCAGGATTTGTCGTAGTGTGAATATCTGGTCGATCGTGGATTTACCAGGTCTAAATCCACACTGATAAGGTCCAATCAGGTTCGCCAGAATGTTATTTAGTCTTACACATAACACACTAGACAGGACCTTGTATGTGATGGCTAAAAGGCTAATCCCGCGATAGTTGGTACATACATTAGGAACGCCTTTCTTAAGTATGGGACATAGGACACTCAGATTCCAATAATCGGACATGCATCCCTTGAGCCAAATCGTGTTTATAAGCTGTGTGATTTCGTCACTTATGCTACCTTTGGGAAGTAGAGATTGAAAGTGTTCCCTCTATAGTTGCAGCACACTCTGAGTGTCCGAGACCAGATTTTCGTCTCTGTCCTTACGGTTGGGGATCCCTGTTCCCAAAACCATCGCTTTTAACCCTTTGGTAGAACTTTCGGGCCTCACCTCTGTCCCTGTAATTTTCGATATCCTAGCTCTGTTTTTTCTTCCATAGACGCTTTTTCCGCCTCCCTTCTTTTCTCATTGTTACGCTCCGACAATGCACGCGTCACCATTGGCTGCAGTTTTGCTTTGTATGCAGCATCCATTTCCTCAAACATTAGCGACATTCATTATTGTACCAGGGCTACTCTGAGCGTGGTTTTTCATGACCCAGTATGGTCGTTGCGGCAGTGGTCATAGAATTCGAAATATGCTGCCACTGTATGTCGGGAACATCAGAATTAGGGGGGTTTGTTTAGAGTAATTGAGAGAGTTGGTTGGAGTAGGCATCGGCTATCTCGGTGGTATGCAGCTTTGTGATGTCTAGCTGCCTCTGCGTTTAATTACGAGTGTTTTAAGCACTACTTAATCGTGTGCGTACCTTGGCTGCAACAAGATGGTGATCCGAGCCGATATTTGCAGCGTTCATCATATGCCTTTCATCAATTTCCACGTGGTCAATCTGATTTCTTGTATTTTGATCGGGAGATATCCAGGTTGCCTTGTGGATATCTTTATGTGGGAATCTGGTTACACTCACAACCATTTTTCTTGCCGACGCGAAACTAACCAGTCTGAATCTGAGTCTGAGTCATGTGCAGGCAGCGGTCATATATCTCTTTCAGGCGCTCATAGAATGCATCTTTAATGTCATGGTCTTTGTCTCCCGACGGAGCGTGTACACAAATCAGCGTAATGTAAAAATGTTTTGCCCGGATGCGAATAGTGGCTATTCGGTCACTCACAGGGTTAAACCGCGAGACCAGGTGTCGAAGTCTCTTGCCGACTATGAACCTACATACAAATTCGTGTTTTTCTGCATAGCAGCTGTGAAAGATGTCACGGTTCGTTCGTCATGTGCATCCCTGTTCGGTCCATCTCATTTCCTGTATGGCTTTGATGTCAGCAGCGTCACCGCGCCCGATCCAAGTTTCTTGGGGCTGCCAAAGCCACTAAGAGAGCCTCTGTGTTGAGCTTCAGTAACTTCTGTAACCTACTTCCTAAGATGCATCGGTGATAGCATGCCGATTAGGTTACTCTACATTTCGCCTTCTCACATTTGTTACCATTGTCCGGGAAATACGAGATCTCTCGGTCATTGTGAGCTGCTTGGGAACCTCCAAGGAGAGCTTCTGGTTATTCCCAAATGAATTACAATTAGAAAGACTTAAATTTCCCCATTCCGCCGGGGGGTGAGCTTAACAAAAAAAATGTATTTCCCTTTGCACCCCATGAATGAGGTATGGGATAGCTTCTCGCGTTGTTGTGAATTAACACGCTTCCTATTTTTAGACGAATGCGAACGTTACTGTTAGAGAAGCTCTTACTAGACACGCCGATTGACTCGACACTTAATCTGCGAAGTTGCTGTCAACAACATTCGAGGGGAGCCGACAATGAAAAAAACAATTTTTTAAGATGACTGGAGCCAGGTTTGAACCTGCGATCTCCGCATGGTAGTCGCGTGTTCTTACCACTATGCCACGGCCGGTCCCGGGGGGTGAGCTAGTTTCTTATAAAGTGACATGCGAAAACCGCTCTGGAATATTTATTTTTTACTAAATTTTTTCCAATTTCTGTATTTTGTTACATCAAACTGTCCTTCACCCTAACTACACTTTAATACTCTTTACCTAAGACAATCGCAATGGACCATAATGGACTCATTCCAATGTATGTGTTAGTTTAGTTTTCTATACGACTAATATAAAATCAAATTTTACATTTAGAGGTAAATACTTACAGAAATCATCGGCAAATTGTTTTCAATTTCTTACCAATTATACATCTACTATCTGAAATTAAGAGGTTATCTCTCATCTCATCACTTAACTTCGAAAAGTTTCGCCTCCACTTAGATTGTTGCCAAAAAACACGACACAACACCAAATTCTGAGATCTATAACCTTTACTCTAAACTTTGAACTACTAAAACAAATTTGGATATCATTAAGCGAATACCTAAATGTCGCCGAACTAACGCTATCTATCTGTTTTCTCACCCTCTCCACTAACTAATAACATTTCCATGACTCAATGAAAAAAAAACGACGTTAGATAAAGCAAAGGGAACATGAAAAAAACATTTCATGACTTGAACTTAACAAACAACGCACCAATGACAGCTACAATGGCGACCGAAGAGCTAACTGCACAGGAAGCAGGGGAGGGAAAACGAAAACGTCAAACATTATGTCACAACGAGTCACATAATTTATCAAAACTTTTTTTCCGGGGTTGGAGCGGAAGGAGGCATTACATGTCAAGTAACATGAATTTGGTATGCTGAAAACGTTCACGGCTACAGCTTTTACCACAAACGCTGATGAGAATTCTCGCAAACAAGGAGGCAAGGGCGAAGAAACCGAAAAATGAAACATGAAACACTAAGAGGAAGGAAAAAACATAATTTGTGTAAGAGAAATTTATGCGAAATCTATCATTTTTTTTAACACTCTCCCTCACCAACGACCTACTGCACAGCGAGAAGCTCTAAATAAATACATCACCACGGTTGTTAAGATCACACAGGGGGAGGAGTGGAGGTAAGAGACAAGAACGCCACGATTTCTGACAGGGAATTTGAAATTGCCCATTGGAAGCTGAAACGTGGCAACTTAGTCAATATTGTAGTTTTGGGAGCGCAAAGTTTCAAATTCTTCGTTTATAGCACAAAAGATGTTATCCCAAAATAACAATGTCACAATTTTTATGTATTAAATATATAGTATGTATGAAAGGTATAAACGAACAACAACAAAAACAACAACAGAAAAGAAAAAAACAACGAAACTTAAATGCGTGTAAAGCGTTGTGAAATACCCACAGGATACCTATCATATGGTCTATTAAAAGTGTAAGGTTCCCTTGCCGCTGGTAAGTCAACGTGAAAGTAATTGTTATGAATAGAAGAATATTTGATGTTGTCATGGTGTTGGGTTATAAACTAATGACAATAAAAAAGAAACAAAAACAGGTACATTTGAGCAATTCCAGAGAAAAATGTTTTGAAATGGACTATTACTAAAAAATTCCTAAGAATCAATGGATAAAATATGAGTCTTAAGTTATTGTATGGCACATATTAATTTTCAGTATCTTTTAAAAAGATTAATAATATGATTGCCAGAAAGATGGGGAAAAGTATTGGCATATGATGGAAAATACTTTGAATAAAACGTAATGTACTGTTCCTTCACAGTAAATTCCTAATTTTTTATAAAAAACCGCGGAAACTTATTTGTACACCTAATATTTTAAATATATTGAACAATGTAATACGATACAACCGTCTTTCTGATTGTTATTCATTTGGGAATAACCAGAAGCTCTCTTTGGAGGTTTCCAAACAGCTCACAACGTCCGAGAGATTATATATTCCCCAGGCAATGCCACTGGCAATGAAATGTGAGAAGGCGAAATGTTGAGTAACTCAAACGGCCCGCTAGGAAGTTGGTAACAGAAGTCAACACAGAGGCTCGCTTAGCAGCCTCTTAGCTTTGGCAGCCCCAAGAAACTAGAATCGGGTGCGGTGGCCTAACAAACCACTCTCCTTAAACAATAAAAAAAAATTTATGAAAACACGAAGAAAAGAAAGAACAAAACAAGAACCCCCCAATTGTTGAGGACCCCAGCAAACGTTATAAGGACCATGATTTTAGGATATGTACCTGGAATGTCGACTGGCAGATGTCCTTGACAAATACAAGTCTGACATCACCGCCATACAGAAAATGAAATGGACGGACGGGGATGCACACGACGAAAAAACTGGGACAGCTTTTACAGCTGCCATGCAGAAAGACACGAATTTAGATGTGGTTTCATAGCTGACAAGAGACTTCGGCTTAAAAAAATAAACTTAATTTTCCTTTGCACCGCATGAATGAGGTATGGGATAGCTTCTCGCGTTGTTGTGAATTAACACGCTTCCTATTTTTACATTCACAACTAACGGCACCTACTTGTATATCGACGAATGCGAACGTCACTGTTTGAGAAGCTCTTACTAGACACGCCGATTGACTCGACACTTAATACTGCGAAGTTGCTGTCAACAACATTCGAGGGGAGCCGACAATGAAAGAACAATTTTTTTTTTAAGATGACTGGATGGTAGTCGCGTGTTCTAACCACTATGCCACGGTCGACACCTCGGGGATTAATCCTGTAAGTGAACGAATAGCCACTATTCGCATCCGGGCGCAATATTTTTACATTACGCAAATTTGTGTACACGCCCCGACGGAAGACAAAGACGATGACATTGAAGATGCATTCTATGAGCGCCTGGAGGAGATGTATGACCGCTGCCCTGCACATGACATTAAAATTTTTCTGGGAGATTTTAATACTAAAATAGGAAGGGAAGATGCTCTTAGTTTAGCAGTCAGAAAATTCAGTTTACACAACAACACCTCCGATAACAGATTCGGACCGGTTAGTTTCACGTAGACAAGAAACTGGGCAGTGAGTGGAACCAGATTCCCGCATACAGATATCCACAAGGCAACCTAGATATCTACCGACTAAAATACAATAAATCAGATTGATTACGTGGTAATTGATGAAAGGCATGTGCGTGTGATGCGCGGTGCAAATA